>JAVQJD010069646.1:0-30232 GCA_036023655.1 Nannoperca australis
TTGTGCATAATAATAGCAGCGTACCTGGACAAGCAGCTAAGATGACAAAATAATGCGTATTTGTTCAGCCCATTACAACAGCACAGCTCGTTAAACAAAAGCCATCTAGCTCCAACACAACATTACTACTAAGTAAGGAAGTTATGTGGAAAGAAACTTACATTCGTATTGACTTTCTCCGCTCTCCTCTGGCGGACTTCAAAACAACCTCTCTCGTTAACTGACGGTATGTTGCCAAGCTGTCACTCACATCACAACTGGCCAATAGAAACGTCTTTCAGCATAGGTCCCGCCCACGGCATAAAGCGGAACCAGAAGCACAACTTTTAGATTCGCAAGCAAAACTTTAGGGTTTGAAAGCAGAAGTTTTAGATTCGCAAGCAAAACTTCAGGGTTTGCAAGCAAAACTTTTAGATTTGCAACTTTTAGTTTGAAAGCAAAAGTGGGGAAAGTTTCTCTCTCAAACCACTTTTTTTGACTGTTTGATAATGGAACAAAATTATCTCCATACTGACTTAGTTAGGTTCTAGAGAAAGTTAAGTTGCAGTATATTGGCACCCAAACATCAATTATATTTGTGTACACTTTATTATTCCTCTGCTAAGTAACTGTTCTACTTCATGCAGTCAACTGTATTGTTGTAAAAACATCATGAAGCATCCTCCAGTTGTACATCCACACATATACAGAAAGACATATCAGAACAGATTTTACTTTATATTAGGGCTGGGAAAGTCAACGCGTTGTTATCGCGTTAACGCATTATTTAATTAACGGCAACAATTATTTTATTGCACATTAACGCAGTTTTTTTAATTATTATTTTGAAAGTCCGTTGCTCACTGCTCACCGTTGACTACGTTGGATGGAGTGTGTGGGAGAAGTATAGATAAACAAAAGCAAGACAAGCTAACAAATGTCACAGCGAAGTGGATATCTACAAACTGCAGGCCGCAATAATCACAACGAATGACGGCACGCATGAGCCTCCCTCAAGATGCACCATCACAAGAACAATACACGAGTTGTATCAAAAGGAGAGGACTACAAAAGCGACGGCGTTACAACGTGCACCAACTGTTGCTCTCACTGGAGACTACTGGACATCGCTGGGTAACAATAGTTACCTCTGAGTTACAGTGCATTATACTGATGAACAGTGGGAGCTGCATTCACGTGCTCTGACTGTAATGAAAACAGAAGAGATTTTGCTGAAACGTGCGCAGAACATTTTATTCATGTTGCACAGCAGTGGAACGTTTCAGATAAAGCCGAAGATGTCGGCACGCACAGATAGTGCACGACATATTTGAACTGCTACAGTGTAAAGGGAATACTACTGTTAAAAAGCACCTTATTTATTTAAAGTGTTTGCAAACCAAATGTTGTAAAAATAAAAATGCGCAATACACTACTTTTGAATTCATTATTGAATTTTGCACATAATGCGATTAATCGCAGAAAATCACGCAAATAATCTCGATAAAAAAATTGTATCGTTTCCCAGCACTACTTTATACTTTATACTTTAAGTTCAGTTATTTAAACCTTTTAAACACAACATTCACTAACACATAAATTCATGCATGAATCCAAAACACACTCTTGTGATTTTCTTTTCTTTACACTATTAAATTAACTTAAGTGTGACACCTGGAGCAACACTCAACAGTGTTGTGTGAGTAGAACAGAAGCTGGGAAGAGTAGGACGTGGTTGCAACAAATTAAATGTTCTCCTTTTTTCTAAAAAGTTGTCATTGCTCTTGTGGTTCTATTGATCTTTGATTTATCATACTTCTCAAGCATGTGTTTGAATTTTGGAAAACATTTCATGACTCTGACCACCCTCCTGGTGAATCCACAAATCAGTAGTAACACTCAAAGAGCTCTCCATTACTGCGTGACCTGCACAGACACATGAGTCATTTGGACAACTGAGCAGCAATAAGATGAGATCAGAGCAAGCTGTTCACTTACACAGTAGGATTATTTTCCTGGAGAGTCATTCATCACTCCAGATCATCTGCTATGATCTGTTTATGAAGCACATCTGCCAGCTGACTATTTATAGGGATGTATAGCCATGTGTGATATAACATGCTCACACACACACACACACACACAGGGAGAGCAGCCAATCCTCCACTAAAATGGTTCACATCCAGTGATACTGCCTGCGTCATTTGGGGAAAATAACTGTACAACGATGGTCAGCTGTTAGAGTTAATGTTTACCTGTAGAGAATCTCTGTAAAATCAAAATGTAACACTGTACCTAAGCCTAACCATCCCTTATCCATATTTTATTTGCCATAACCATGACATTTTCCTACGCTTGACCATAATATTGTTGCCATGCACAAATATTGTGGAGATCTTTAGATAAACACATTTTCTCAAGCCCTCTTGGTTCCTCTCTCTCCCTCGTTCTCTCTCTCTCTATCTCTCTCTCTCTCTCTCTCTCTCTCTCTCTCACACACACACACACACACAAACTCAAACACAGAATCATGTATTGCGTAAGGCACTGTATTATCAGGATCATGAAGCTGCACTTGTTTTCTCAGTACAAGCTTACCTCTGCTGTGGCTGACAAATAACAGTGGGTATACAGAGATAGGAACAGAGGGAATATGATTAGAGGAAGACAACAATGTAGCATAGGATAAGAACGGGAGAGGAGGACAGACGAGAGACAAAAGACAAGGGGAGAGGATGACAGGATGAGAGAGAAAAGTGGAAGTAACAGTGAGAAAGAAAGAAAGAAAGAAATACAGAGGGCCAGAGGGAGAGGGTAAGCGGGAAACCCAATCTGTGAGTTGATGGGGCTCCTCAGCACAGCGGCCAAATCAATTTGACTGGTGCTGCTTCTGCTCTGAATGAGAGGCAAGGATGATGGAGCGAGCGAGGGAAGAAGGGAGGGGAGATGGAAAGCAGGGTGGCTGGACAGGGATGAAGCTGTGGAGTCAATAAGAGTGTGGCAGTAAAAAAAAATGAGAAAATGCATGAAGGGAATAAGAAGGAGAAGGAGGAGGTCAGGTTAGGGACAGCAACCAGAGAGAATGTAGAGGTAGCAAATGGGCAATATAACACTGCACAGCCACCTGATGTTTAATCGTGGATATGACAATATATATTTGAGATGTACAGTCATTAAAACAAAAGACAATGGGAAAATGTGTCCTACATAAGCCATTGTGCACCTATCAGGTGCTGACAAATGCTTGAGTCATAAAGAAATATTACATTAAAGTGGGTTTAAAGTGAAAGTTGCATTGAATGAGCTACAGAATATGTAGTTTACTCCATTACTCTTTGTTCTACATGCAAGGCACTGGATGGGTCTGTGTTACTTTAACCCAATGAAAGGCAATTCTGAGCTTTAAATCACTTCATAAATTATCCCGTTGAGTCTATAATGAACTACTGTATAGTTAACATTTTAAAACCTGTTATTTGTACACTTAAGCTGCTGACTTCTGTAAATGTATAAACTGCCTGCTGATGGAAGTAGAATATAAATGCCTTGTAAGACCTGTGACGGTGCAAAATAGTTTGTTTTTACATTTTATCAATGGCAGTAAACAAACTCATTGCCTTTTCTGAGGGAAAGGAAATAATATTGCTGACCACCATTATACTTTTTAACCTCTGTGCTTTAAACACAATAGATTTACTGGAGCAGCACTTGAGCTAATTAGCTGCTTAGCTTATAAACTAATTGCCATGGGAGAGGGACAATGATGCTCCTCAGTAAGCTACCAACAGGTACCAGTGTGGCTGGCACCCAGCCATTTTCGACATACCAGCTTTGCTTGCATAGCATTGTGATCAATGTGTCTTTTTATTACTGCAAAACTAACGGGAACAAGCTTCCACGGGCCGGGGGTGGGTGCTGCTCTGGTATTTTTCTAGGCTTGATGCCCAGTGGTGTATGATCTCTAGGTAAGCTGTACTTCATGGCGCATGAGATAAAGGCGTAGTATTATAAGTGGAAATATAGCGCGTGTGTGTGTCTTCTTGGGAAATGAATAGAAAGATAAGAACATATAGAAAATATGGAATAAGGATCATGAAAGAAAGACACATAGGTTTTCTCTGAAAATATGAAATATCAAGCTGAAAACTTCTAGAATAGGGAACAACTGGCCAAGCCACGCACACGCTACTTCTGTACTTCTGCAGAGAAGCAGCAACTGTGAGAAACCAGACTCATCTCATATCTCTTTGTGTCTTTCTTTGTTTCCTCATTTTTTTTGCATTGTTTCTTTGTACAATATCTCTCCTCTCATTTCTCCCTCTCTCTCTGTCTTCAGCAGAAGACAGACTTCACTTGAAAATGGATCAGAGGACCAGACTGGATTCAGCACCTTAACGTGACAGAAAAAGAGCTTGATGGATAGGGGAGAGCGGTGGCTTAGCTGTAGAACTGTTAAATTCAAAAAATATATAATAAACACTACTCAAGAGGGCTTCCTATTCTTAATTATCTACAATATGTTACCAACTTCAACATTTCTTTAGCCTACAACAGCAGCCCTAAAATCAAGGCTGTAGCTATCCTGTTTTAGTTGCCCAGGGTTTCAGGAGTACTGGGGCAAATGTTAGAAATGGTAATATGTAAACAATATTCTAAATAATAATTGATTTTATGTCATAGTTGTGTTAAAATCTATCAACTAATCTGGACCTTTAAACTGCTATAGCTGCAGGCATTTATATTAAGTATGTGTGTGTGTGTGAGAGAGAGAGAGAGAGAGAGAGAGAAAGAGAGCCTTCCCTCAGCCACCCTATCCTTATTGTATCATGAAGGCTGCTGCCTCCAGAATGGAACTCCTTATTTTCTCATTGCTGCTGACAGCCTCAGCCAAGAGGCTGCTATTTTTAAAAAGGAGTGGGTGACTGTGTGAGCTAATAAACGAGCATACACATACACACACACACACACACACACACACACATGTGAGCAAACCTAATTTGCGTAAAAACTGAGATATATGTTCACCCTAAGTCAGTCCTGCATCAACCGGCACGTTTACAAAAGCACCTTTGACATTTATTTGCTCACACACCTTTATGCAACAAAGTGCCACACACATTTCAGCACACAGATACACACTTGAACACACACACACACACACACACACACACACACACACGGCTATGGGGAACTACATTTCCATTTCTCTGTTTTGAGTGCCTCATCTCTTGGGTTGAATAACTGATCTCCTTTTATTTAAAGCTGTCTATGAATAGTGTTACCATCTGACACCAGCGTACTGCTAGAAATCATTCCTGATCTAATGTAGCGGAAGATGTTACCACATCTGTTCTTGCATGTCAAGGGGCGGAGGCGAACAGAAAGACGAGAGTGAAAGACAGGCAGGGAAGGAGGGAGAGACTACAGAGTTTTAAGTGCATCTCCAACCTCCTTCCTCTTTCAAGTGATCTTTTTGTCTTTTGTCTTTCTTTCTTCTACATCCACAATTCATATTTGTCTAATTGTCCCTCCTCTCACATTATCCTTGCTTTCATCTCTGTGTTTATTCATATTTACCCCTCACTGTTAGTTGCCCTCCCTCTCTCATATCTTCTACAGCCAGCATATTAGATACGATTGTCTCTCTGGTAAAAAAAAAAGAAAAGTTGCCTATGCAGTGAAACAAATCTAGGTCTCATGTCAAGTTTCAAACTTGTATTTCTTTCTTTCCATTTTGTCCAGCCTCTGCCATTCCCCTCCTGCTGTCCTGTCTTCCCTAGATACTGTAGCTATAGATTGTCTATTGGGAAAGTGTTGTAGCCAAGTTAGAGCCTCCCACTGACATCAGTCTCTCATTTTTATGCCCCCTCTATAGAATGAGCAATTAGACAGATAAGGGCAGAGTGTTCACTAGACCAACAGTTTCCAAATGATTTACTTAAAGAAAATACATCTGTAAAGGTTACTGATTATGAATATAATAATTGCTGAAAAATGTGCATCAGTAATATAGAAATCGGTTAGGCTTAACATTTTCCATCAATTCAGTCCGAAAAGCATTGCTACTGCTAAAGCCTAATTACTGTTAGTGCACGGTAATAATTAAAGGCAACTCTGATGAGCTTGTCAACATTTTTATCAACTCTGAGCTTCTCTCATCTGAATTTTGAGGGCAGGATAGTAAAAGTACATTGTTTAGAACAATTTTAATGAGCACATCAAAGTGGAGGGTAATAAAATAGAAAAAAAGAACATTTCAAAAGTGAGTGGAAATGATGCCCTTGTAAAAGAGCCTGACTATGTTTGTGGAAATTATCCACAATTATCCACATAAATAAATAGATAAATACTGCCAGCATTTTGTGTTCGCTGCGTACATTTGAAAATCCATTTAGACCATGTCACACCTTTTAAACCCAAGTTAAGAATCACTTTTCTAAATATATGCATCCTACCACTTCAAAACCATTCAGACCATTCACTTTAACTAAAATCAAGAGGACTGAAATGAAACAACTTTACTTGTAAAGCAAATTGACTCACACCACCTCTCTCTCTCTCTCTCTCTCTCTCTCTCTCTCTCTCTCTCTAAGCTCTTCAACAACAAATTCTAAAGCACATTAAAGTAAATGCACACTTGTGTTTTTATTAGTCTTAGTTGTTGCTAAAATGACAAAATAGAAAGAATACATTTGATATGCGATGCGTTCTGAAAGTACAATACTGCTCTTAGACACTAGCAAATGATGGTATGGGTAACTGTAATGTAGGTGACATTGAGCCAGAGTGTATGGGTCATGTGTAATACGTTGTGTTTCTGTGCTCCGGCTCCATGTCTAGCTTCCCTCTTGGAGTGACATTGGAAAAGGCTGCTTATCCCTTGATCACTGCCAGCTTCATTTGTCTCAATTAGCTACGACAGCTTTTGCTTTTCTCATGTCCACTTTAATTAGCTGGCTTCGCAGCATTGCACATGCGCCTGTGTCAAAGACAGTGTGTGTGTGTGTGTGTGTGTGTGTGTGTATATATTTACACATGAATGTGGGGCAGAAACAGGGAAGGGAAGGAAAAGAGAGCAGTTTGTGACATCCTCCTTTCCTAACTAACACAGCTTATATACACTCACTGACACTCTCTCACACACACACACACACACATATATAAAGAGAAACACAAGCACAAGAACACACAAAAGAGGTGTGTATGCACAGGAGAGTCATCACCTATGCTGAGGGGTTACCTAGAATCAAAATCAGAGTCAGGTCACAAAAGAGAGAGATGATTAACACCTTCTCCCATGTCACTAACAGTTTGAGTCTAACTCAAACACACCATATGCTCTCGCCAACAACGTCGTCCAGTTTTCACACCTCTCAAAATGTGCTTTCTTTACTGGGTAAGATGTTCTTTCAAAGGTGTTACTCTAAAGTGTGACTGGCGTTCTTAAACACTGAAAGACATATTTTTTTTATTTTACTTAAAGTGCATGTAAAATAAACATAAGGAAGGACGCTGCTGTTGATATTAATAGGATCGTGATTTCAGAATCTTGTGATATTGAATTTGCACGAGATGCCTCCAAACAGGTGCTGACCTTTACTTTGATAGCACTGTCTCTTCGGTGAGGGAAGATGCTGAGGAAACATTGCAGCCCTTACTCTTGGTTTCTACATCACTTTTGCTTTATTGTTTCTCTTTTTTAAATCACATCCTATATATTTATTTGTTTTTAATCATACTAGATCTTCAACATTTTAATCTCTGAAATATTGGCAGCCCCATTTGTAGTGTTTAAATATGATGAGCAATGAGGTCTAGACTTGTGTACATGTATTCGGTTTAATTAATTTGCAGTCAATCACTAAGATTAAGTGTAATTTTTAATAATTGCCATCGGGTTTTTTTTTATTCGCATTTTTGCTTTGATTTTTCTTGAGGGTTTATTAAGCCTCTGATGATATTCAAAAACAGACAAATATGTGACTGTTTTCAAATACATAATGGTAAACACCTGTAGTGCAGAAGGAACTTGTACAGTGGCATCTCATGTCTGCAGTCTGATTTTATTATTTACGTTCCACCTGTTTCGATTAGCAAAGAAATACAGGTGTAGTTTACAATGGAGACATCGACATCAGCGTCCCCCCGCCTGTGGCAGCAGTGGAAAGAAAAAGATCAAAGCAGTAAGGCTAGACATACCTTGGGGAACTGAGGGGAAAGGGGTTCCACTAAGCAACAGGAGTTCACCGGTATTCCTGCAGGCTTTGAACCAAAGTGATCGATCTTGGTACTGAGAATGCAAGCGAACACAATGCTGGCTCAGGACTCAAGGTTACCTCCTGTTATTTTATTGTCTGGAGTGATGGTTGAGGACAGAAGGAGATATACACATATGTTGAAGCGTAATTTTTTTTTAATTCACAGACTTGGAGCAGTTCTCAGTCTCATTCTGACACAGCATTACTCTCTCTTTCTGTCCCCCAGCTCTGTGTTTTCATTCTTTCTTTCTCTGTCTGTCCTTCCATTTTCCTCCTCTGTCTCCACTAGTCGTGGGGGGGCAGTGTTCCCTTTTGTTATGTTGGCCCTCCTCCTTGATTCGGTCCCTAGATGTTACCATGGAAACTACAAGACACTACATCACCTCAAGTATACGTTTCTCAGAGTGCTTGTCTGTGAGTGTGTGTGTGTGTGTGTGTGTGTGTACATGCGCGTGTGTGTGTTTGAGTGTGTGCACGTGACTGTGAATATGTGTGTGTGGGTGCAGCTCTATGTCAAAATGCTGATGCTGGATTTCATTTTACTCACACTGAACTGCATATTGAGGGATGTTCCCCTTAAAACTGGCAAACACGTGCAAACACGTACATTTTCAACCAGTAACAGTTATTAGTGCCAAGACGCTGACTAACAGTTGAAGAAGCAGGGGGATAAAGATTATGAAGTGGGGGGGGGGTAATAGTGACAAGGGAGGAGACAGGACTATCCTAGATCTGGAAGCAGTTACCATGGTAACAGAGGTACAGTAGAGATGGTTTTAAGAAAAGATGGCTTTTGTGTCATTATCGTATGTCAGAGCATAGGCACAGCTACCTCATAAGCACTTGTTATCACACAGGCAGCTACAGATATGGACAAATACACACACACACATACACACCATACACACAAACACAAACACCCCCCCAGATACAACTAATGGACAGCTAGTTTACTCCTTAAATGGAAATGTTGCGAGTAACTGTCAGCATGATAAAGTAAAAGTAGGAGAAGGATTGTGAAGAAAAAACCAAATAAACTAAATCATAGAGCACAGAAACTTCTCTTCTCCTTTTATTGAAGAATAAACTTGCCTGTAGACTCAGAGTCAACCGTACAGAAGCACACGATGAAAAAATAGACACTGTGAACGTGTCTGTTTTCAACTTGATTGTACAAGTTCTGAATGTCATTTAAAAGTTACTCTTTCTTAGATTTTGGGTTTTATAAAAATGGATTTACTATATAATGATGGGATGTCCTGATAGGGATTGTAATATAATCACATTAGTGTGTGTGTGTGTGTGTGTGTGTAAGTGAATGTGTGTTATTTGGCTCCACCAACTGCAAAGGCAGTGTTGTGACTGCACAGATCTCAGTTCAGATCAGTGAGGCACCACTCCTTTTTCAGTGCAATAGAGCGTGGGATTAAATGCAGACCCGGGATCAGCTGGTATGACTCATGCTGTGCTCTGGGCTTTCTCTGCACTGTGCTGGGTCAATGAGATGGAGTAGGCGATGATTATGAGGGAGAGAGATAGACACACATACACAAAGTTATACCACAGACACCACGGTGCCTCTGTTCATTACATTTTCTATCTTTCTGAATAAGGAAGACTAGTGGAGCCCATATACATAATGACATGGACATAGCATCTGTGACGTCACTCACAGCTTTGAGTGAAGAGATGCTTTGAAGCCTGCAGTTGGGTTGAGTGCTCACTGCCCTCTTGGCAGCCAGAAAATCTGAATTTGGCAGGTGTGGTGGAGCCTGGGGGAGCTGGGGTGGGTCGGGTGAGCAGCATCTACTGTTGCAGAGTGTGATGGCCTGAGTAAATCAGGGCAAACACACATTTTCTTTAAAGGTTGATATCTTCATAATGCAATCTGTTACAAAGGCACCACAATGAAATGCTATAGAAAGTTATTTAGCAAATGGGAGACCATCTAGAGGAAATATAAATAACACTGCATCTTGTGAAATGTATGGGTTTCCTCTTCACTTTATGCACACAAGACTATTTTCAGGGCAAGCGTCAAGTGGCCATTAGAGGAACTGCATCTGCTGCTTTCAACATCCAAGCCTCTCTTACTTGATAATGTAAAATGTATAATATATGAGATACTGTAGAATGTAATTGGGGGGGGCAGCTGTGGCTCAGGAGGTAGAGCATGTTGTTCACTAATCACAGTTCCATCTCCTGTCCACATGTCAGTGTGTCCTCGGGCAAGAGGACATCAAGACAAGATTTGGGAAAGCCCAGGTTTTTCCAACTCTTTGGACGACTGTCCAACTGTAAACAGCAATGTCAAGCTTATCCTACAGTTCTGGATTCTGGGAGACCAAAGACATATTCCACAATGGATATGTGAGAAGGACATGTGCCATATTCTAGCCTAATAAACGTACAACTTTGGAATATTAATGAAGAAAACACTAAAGCAAGGACATCATCACTTAAATTGGGTACAACAGAGGGAGTTCATAGTGGCTTTACATTTCACAGGTGGAATGGATGATTAAGTAATATATGTGACAACAGCCATGTTGCTATTCCCACTGAAGTCAGTTTAACAAAGAACAAATGTTAAATGGGCAATGTGTGAGGTTCCCCTTTAAGATTTTTTTGCAAAAATAACATGTTAAGTGAAATACATTGCACAAATGAGAGAGCCATGTTGTTAATCCCCTCAACACTGATGTATAGGAATCTTATTTTACACAGATTTATCCAATACATGGTGAAAAAATTATCTGCATTTAAGGGTACTGCCAAATTAATCATATTGCATGTACATTGCATTTTACATTTAACAGACGCTTTTATCCAAAGCGACTTCCAAATAAGATATATTGTTACATCAGGGGGGTCTGGGAAAGAAACTGCAACCTTGTGACTACTAGGTAATTAACTTGCTCCATCAGCCACCGTTCCCCACATGTACAATTCTGAAGGGAGTTGCCCTGGATTTTTAGCAAAAGAAACTCCAAAAACGACAAACAAAAATGAGACTGCCATCCAGTACTATACGAGCTTATATGAATCAAGCATGTTACAAACTAAGTAAGAGTTTAATTAAAGAGATTAATTAAGCAAGCTAACCTCAAAGTGGCAAGCAACTCACACACCCATAAAACTAAGTGAGGCAATATTTACTCTAAAATGCATACAAAGCTTCTTGAAAAGTGAGATAAATGCTGTGGAGTATCTACCTTGCTGTAGCTACAAGGTTTATGACCACTAAATATATATTTTTTTGAAAACCAAAATCCTCAACCTGACAAAACTAGCGGCATCAACATCCCCTTGCACTTGCCACACACACACATACACACACTCAAAGAAATAAATGGAACAGCTTAACAAAAACTGAGGCTAAGCAATGTAATGGCTTGACCTGTTACTTGGGGTGCCAGTTAGGTCAGCGGCTAACAATGTTTCTCAGGTTTGTGAGCTGATAGTTTTGAGTTAGTCAACCATACACAGGACTCAAGTATAGAGCATTATAAAACACACAGCATTCAAATTTTGAACCCTCAAGACACATAAGCACAAGCAAAACATTGAGTTTAGGTGGACAACAATAAAGCAACACAACAGATATTTCTCAGTTCACTCCAATGTATTAATAACTCAAGTGCAGGAAAAGACAACCACAGAGAAAAACAGTTCCTCCCAGTAAATTTTCGACTTCCAGTCCGTATTTTCCCCTCCAACAAATCCCCCCCAATTAACTATTATTAATATGCAAACAAACTTCTTTTCAGCTCACTTGCAAATAATTCCGTTAATTTCTGTGGTGGAAAGTATAAAAAAAAAAAGAAAAAAATATTAATGTTTTTAAAGGATTTTACCAGTCAATTGAAGTCCAATCTGTGCTTTTGGTCAAGTCTGTCTGGGTTGGATGGTGTCACTGCTTCCTTGTAGCTCGGCACCATCTTGGATTTCAGTGTCATCGCCATTTAAAAGAATGTGAATGAATGGATTGGTGTGTGATGGGCCAAAATATAATTATTAATTATTAATATATCTCCCGTAGTATTCTATTCCTTTCAAATGCTTAGCTTGGTGTTAAGTGGAGCCATTGCAACTTGATTTTTTGGCATTCTCAGAGGATGCAGATGTCACTGCATGTGATAAAAGACACGGTTGACAATGTTTTGTGTAGCGAGGTTCTAGTTTCTAGTTTAAAAGAATGTTTATAAGTAACACTCTTTATTATGAACTGTTTGTTCAAAATCACAGCATGCCAGCAGCAGCAGGAAGCAGGATGCATGGTCCAAACACAATCACAGTATTGCCTTGACTAAGCCTTTTTGACTGAGTGGACTTTGTTCACAGATGGGAGCTCCAATGTGGGTTAGTTAGGTGGACAGCAGTGCCTCCAGAGATTCTTCAACTGGCTCAAAACAAGCATGAAAAATCTGCCAGGCAGTCATTGTTCCTTGCATTGGTGTAGGCAGGAGTAAGGACAGTAAGTAACAGCAGCAGATTCAATGCAAGCACAGATGCAAAGAATGCAGCGTGATTAGAAAATGAATTAAACAGGCAATTTTAAGTCTGTTGACAAAAGCCAACCAGCCCAATCTTAGAAATATCATAAAGGTTGAAGAACACACTATACGAAGATGAAATACTGGTAACATTATGTGTCTTATTTTCTGTTTTACTTTCAAATAAACAGGTGTCTAATTTGGCAAAACTCTTGGCTTGTTTAAAACCTTTCTCATTGCCTGACTGCTTATGTTTCTTGCCCATTTGGATCTATTTTCACCTATGTTGTTGTCTATGGTGTCGGGGGCACATCTGAGAATGTATTTACGGTGGCCCTGAAGTGCAAAACACAAACTCAAATTGGAGAACACAACACATAAACAGAGCGGAAAGGGAGGGTTCTTATGGTCGTAAAGGATCGTTGCTGATTGGTGCATTACCAACAGTTTTCTGTTCGGAAAACACAACACATTAACAGAAACCGAAAGGGTAGGTACTCCTACCGGAAGACCTGGGTGCTTATTAACAAGGATTAGTGTGTGTACCTAGCTACTCTGATGTAAACATGAATGGTGGTTAGCTCAAATGGTAAAGCATTTACTTACCATTCAAGAGGTAGCGTGTTTGATTCCTGCATTCTCCAATGTTTTTCATGTCATTACGTGTACTTGTTTTACCATATTACTTATTTATAGTTTTTACTTTTATTTGATTACATTTTTCTACGGATGCATTGTGCATAAAGACAGCGCGTCCAATCAGAAGGTGGCGGTAATGCACCGTAAGCTGTCTGTCAACCGTCATTAAACGAAAGAAGAAGAAGCAGCATAAGCAGAAGACGTAGTCACACTAAAGAAAACAACGGAGCCAGTTCTTCTGTACAACCCTGCTTCTTTTAAACGTGTCTTCAAAGTGTGCATACTCATAGTGATGTCATAAAACATTGACAGCATGTCAAGTATCACCTCATATGTATGTACTGCATCAAAATAATGCCTGATAATAGCAAACATTGAATCAGAATAAAAAATCCTTTAATAGTCACGCAGTGGAGAAATTTACATTGTTGCAGCAAACGTGTACAGTGCAGAAGAGAGAAAACTAAAATCAAATAAAAGTAAAAACTATAAATAAGTAATATGGTAAAACAAGTACACGTAATGACATGAAAAACATTAGAGGATGCAGGAATCAAACACACTACCTCTTGAATGGTAAGTGAATGCTTTACCATTTGAGCTAACCACCATTCATGTTTGCATCAGAGTAGCTAGGTACACAGTCTGATCCTTGTTAATAAGCACCCACGTCTTCCGGTAGGAGTACCTACCCTTTCCGTTTTCTTTTAATGTGTTGTGTTTTTGTTAATGTGTTGTGTTTTCTTTTAATGTGTTGTGTTTTTGTTAATGTGTTGTGTTTTCTGTTAATGTGTTGTATTTTTGTTAATGTGTTGTGTTTTCTGTTAATGTGTTGTGTTTTCCAATTTGCGTTTATGTTTTGCACCTCAAGGCCACCGTATTTATTTGGTTTGGGACATGAGAGCAGTGAGTCCATTTACGAAAGCAACACTCTCAATCAGGACCCCTGTCCATGAGGTCAGGCTGTTTCTGATTTGTAATTATCCTTGCTCATATTCACACTCAAACATACAGACACAAGCAAGACATTGGGATTCACATGCAAAGACACCCCCCCACCACCACCACCCACACATTAACGCATGTGCACACCCAATTCCAACCCCCAAATAGGAAGTAATTGTAAATTTAAATGGCATTTCCTCCTTTTATTTATTTTTTTACAAATACTATCTAAACGCAGTGCAACTTTTAGCATTAACGCTGACTCACTTGAAAAAGGCAATTGGAACATAATTTGTGAGTCTAGCTTATGATCTTAGTTCTATTTTAATGAAGTCATAACCTCACCAGAGACAGCCTGACACACAGGAAATAAGAAAAGGAAATAAGCGAACATATGCTCTTTTTTACCACTGCTCAATTTTTTTTCTCTCTTTCCCCCAACAAAGGAGAAGATTAGTGCATCAGATGTATAACTGTGTGTATGTATGTGTATAAACTTACTTAAGTCTATGTGCCTGTATGTGTATACGCGTGTATACAAGCACGTCTGTGTGTACGTTTGTGGGAGATATGTTTATTTGCATTTTTATGCCTCTGCACTGTAAGCATTTCCACTACTCACAGAGTGAGCTTTTTTCTGTTTGTAGAAACTTTAGCTTTTATAAAAGGCAAAAGGCAAAGCTGCCCCTCTCCAGGATCCTCCTCCTGCACTCTGACTCACTGAAAAGACAAAAGTTTATGCAGAAAACTTTCTTAAGTGTAGAGCTGAGCTGGGAACATTGTGTCTAATTTGAAGAAAATGTGTAATGCGTGTATGTATGTGTGTGCATTCATGTCTTTATCTGTTTGTGGCTGAGAGCTTGAAGGCATATCCTGCTGCTGGTAAATTACCCAAAGCAATGTGGTGTGGGTAGGAAGCAGTGGGAGGGAGTGGAGAAGAGGTGAAGTAGGAGATCGAGAGAAGAGGAGAGAAAGGGAAAGACGGAGGAGTGATCATTTGGAACCCCAGGTCTTATAAAACATTGTTAGTGCACCCTACTGCCTCTCATTTACAATCTTAAAATTTTTTTCCCCCTCTGAGGCGTACTCATTTATAGGCACAAGAACAAAAACACATTAGGGGAGACAAGTACATGGGAACATACAATGTATTAACAACACTAAGGAAAATATTTCAAAACACACAGGTATGTGTAGTATATGAACACAGTACAGCAAACATTTTTTACTATTTTATACTTTAAACTGCATTTTGCCACTTCATTTAACTGTATCTACATTAAATTGTTTTGCATACACATCGCTTCATGAGTTTATACAGTACATATGCAATAATGTGATTTACACGGAGACAAACTAGCTCACTTATATAGTTGGACACACACACACACACACACACACAGATGCCTACACACAAAACCTCACCCCATATAGATAATACACACAGGTATTGGGGAAAGGGCTGCCATTAATTCAACAAGGAAGAAACAGGGGACTCTCCCAGAATGCATTGCAACATCTCACATCAGTTCTACTGCTCTCCAGTGATTTGATACTGTGTTACAAATAAGCAAGGTCTGGAATGTGTGTGTGTGTGTGTGTCATAAGGTTTGTTGTTGTAAACATTAGCATATGTTTGTGAACACCATACAGTACCACACCCACCATTATGGGTTTGACAATATGCATTCAGTGCACAGTAGGGATTATATACTGTGCATGTAGCTCAATGAGAAATAATATACATACATGGAATGTGTGTTTGAAATCATTGCTATCTGACGTGTGTGTGTTTATGTAGCAAAATAGTTTGCAACATAAGTAAGAAAATTACATGATAAGTCATTCTAGATAAAGCAAACTAGCACTCTCTAGAGGTGATAAAAAAATCTAAGTTATTCTGCCATTTTTACATTTTTATAGCTTCCGGAGCCTCTTGTGTTTTGTGTCTCTATCCCTGTGGTGCTGTCTATGGTTCAACATTTTGTATAAACCAGCATTTATAGTCAAAGAAACAGTACTGAGAACAGAGTGTAAAATGGATAGAAAAAGTTAGACACCACAAGAAGTGAAGGGGAGAAACAGAGAAGTATATAAACTAACAGGGGTGATGAAAAGATAAAGTGTTTATGAGGAAAAATAAATGCATTATTCTGACACTCTTAGCAGAACAAACGACAGAGAATTCTGTGGATTTGGTGTTTTGCACATCTTGTAGTTGATGAAGAAAATGTAGGTATATTGACCTGTGACTCCATAGGATAACATCTAACCACTGGATCACAGCAGGCTATTCTGCCATCACTCTGTGATTCAAACAGACAATGTGAACTCCACTAACCCCAAAACTCCACTGACGAAAATAAAAGAAAAAATATGTGTTTGACAGAAAAATACATGAAGAATCGAAAGGAAACAAAAATACTGGGTAACATGACATATTGATTTTGAGATAAGGGGGAAAAGATGCTGAAAGAGGAGGAGAAGATGAGTTGAGGCAAAAGGAGGGGAGCTGAAAGGATGAATCATCTTGATTTGTATTTGTTCTTTGCCTGATGATTCCCAGACACAAGTGTTCCCATAGACCATCTGTAATGATAATAGAATGAGCACACTCACATATGGAAGCACATGCACACATGCTGGCACAACTAGCTTTCTCACCATACTCCTGAGATAAAGAGCTTGCCAATTAGATGTAGCCTAATACAAGATGTCTAGTCTATATTAATGTCCAGCCTACCTCCCACTGTCTGTCTCTTTCTCTAAGCTGTAGTCCATATTAAACAAAATAAATCCTATTGATACACAGTATATAGCCATAATAATCGCAAATATATTGTTATTGGTAAAACATGTTGAAGAAGTAGTAGTTTATGCAACAATGGTGTATCTAGAACAACTAAATCATTATGTAGATGTACTTTAATAAAGGTTATGTTGTCATATGAACCACGACTCTGGAGACCAAGTACATCTGCGACTGGGGTCGTGATCTTTAGTGACGGATGCATTAAATGAAAGGTTGTAGGCTGTCCAATTTCAAGCAAGTAGAAATAACTAGCATAACCAGTAACAGCATTCTGATTAACTGAGAATGTGAATTGTTGGATGATAAAGGTCAGCTTGATGGCTTTTTTGAAAAAGTAACTGTCAGTCACCTGATACTGATAAACTGAAGGCATGCATCACAAGTTATGGTGATGAGGGTGGGGTGTTCCTGACTGAAGAAGAGACCCTGACTAAAGGGAGACCTGCTTGTGTTTATATTGAAATGAGAAATGAGAGGAAAGCTTGAATCTCTGCCCGTTCAGAGGGAATAAGGAGTTTGGCTGAGAGAAAAAATGCTTAATGGACTGCTGATGTGCTGTATGATAGATCTGTTGAATGCCCATAAAACCTCTTTGGTGTAAATTGCTCCAAGTTTTTTGAAGTTGCTTGAATCTCTCCAATCACCTTTTCCAACTCCAATTTTCATTTCCGCCTGTGCTTTTTTCTCTCCTCTTTTCCTCTGCCCATCCCTCCATCCTCCCCCCATCTTTTTTCACCACTTTTCTATTCTGCTATTACCCATCCTAACGATAGCCAGTCTTCTCAGAGAGAGGCACTGATGGCAGTGAGTGCGTATCGTTATATTTAGATCTAATTAAAGATCATTATAATCTATCAGCACAATGGAGACCAGGCTGTGATAGAGTCGGAGGAAAGGGCATGGGAGAGAAGGAGGGAGGGAGTAAGAAAGAGAAAACAAGATGGATTGCGGAAAGGACTAAGAGAACATGAATGTGCCTCAGTCATCAACAGCCTCAGACTGCCCCCAATACACACTATTGTTCCATTACTACCCTCTTGAATTCTCAATTATCAGAATGTGATTACAACACATTACAATAAGTGTGACATTTGTACAGACACAAGGGCAAAAAGGAAAAGCAGTGAGCATAAAGTATTGAGTAATGAGAGGTGTGTGAGAAAATGCTCTTGAGTGTTATTAGTATGAGGGAGGGCAATTATTTGTATGGTATTAAAATGTAATTGGATTAACCATGGTAAAGTAGTCAATTTAAAACATATACTGCATAAAATCAAACACACTCTGACACTTAACATCGTTGAAAACAACACAACAGCAAACCAGAGTTTTCATCAGCATTTCTGTTATCTTTTTACTTCTCAAAAGAAGAGCTAAAGAATGCTTCGAAGCCCCCTCACCACCTTCATATTTCCAGAGTTGATTTTTCACAGCATAGCCCTAAGCTGACTGTGAAGTGACAGAGAAATAGAAAAGCAGTGGCATTTGCCAAACTCCTTTCTGTATCAGTTGTAGTACTGCGGTTGGCATGGAAATGCTTTAAAAGCAAAAGAAATGGGTACAAATTGCACTAGCCATGTCTCATATTACTCTTTCTTATCAGTGTTGGCTCTTGCCAGTAGCTTCATGGAGCTTATCGCAGCCATAGCCAACTCCTTTCGCCTTTGAATCCCAAGCTGAAAGTATCACTGCTTTATTTGAAACTTTAGGCCACACAAACGATTGCCAAAGTGGTCTTTTAATTGGAAACCAAAGAACTTAATACATTCAGTAAACCTGTGGCGATCTCAATTTGGCACCTGACTGGAGAACAGGTTATTACCTTGTTCTAATATTCCTATGAAAAATAAAAGGCATACCACAGTGTTGATCCCTGTAGCACTGTCCATGGTGCTGATAGAAGAAACTTGGTGTGCGCATGCACACACACACACACACACACACACACACACACAAACACACAAAATGGCCAAAATGAACAGGTGGATTAAGTGGTTATTATTGTTTTTCCATTACATCCTCTAATATCAAGACCATTTTAATGAAATGTGCTAGAAAAGGGGAGCAGCCTCATTTCTTCCTTGTCCCCCAAAACACACACACACACACACACACTGAGACACTTAAAGAGAAATCATGATGGCTCTGTGAACACTAGCACTCTCTCTCTGTTTGCCAGCGTCTAACAAATCCTCTTTTATTTAAGCAATGTAATGACTGGAAATTAATTTTTCATGCCCATTCCTTGTTCCCCTATTACCAGTGAATTATACAAATGTGTGTCAGTCCTTCATGCTAATAATGTGAGTGTATGTTTGTGTACATGTTGTGCAAGTGACTCGTTTCTGAACTTGTGCTGCAGCTGGATGCTTGGCAGGGTTTAATTACGCAGAAGCAGGCTTCTTTTTTGCACTCATGCAACAAATTTTCACTTTCTTTGAGTTCTGTAATGACTGTAGAGTTTTAACTTACGTCCCTGCTGCGCTCTTTGTCTTTTAAAAATGTGTCCCTTTTTCTCTTACTTTCTTTTCATGTTTGTATCAGTTAGTGTTTGTGTATATATATTTGCATTTGTGTGTATGCACAGTTGTGAGTATATTCTGTACAAGTACATGATTCTCTCTCCCTTTCTGAGTGCATCTGTGTGTGTGTGTGTGTGTGTGTGTGTGTGTGTGTGTTGCTCTTGATGTTGCTGCTGCTATCATCACCTCGAGGCTGAATGAATAAAACAAGGCCAAGAGAACGCAAGGATAAGAAGAAGAGGTTACAACACTGAAATATAGACAGCCCATACCGATACACACACATATACACCGGTGTGCTACTTTTGCTTTATCAGTCAGCATTTACAAACAGCTCTCAATGTTTCAGAAGCAAACTTTCAGAAGTGTCTGTGCGCAGAGAGAAAGTCAGATGTGAGAACAACATGGTTAGAGCAATTCATGGGGGAGACTGAGAGAGGTTAGAGGTCACATATAGCAGCCGTGGCTATAGCAGGAAAGGGAATCAATGCAAGGATTAGGAGAAAGCACAGGTAAGGAACAAGAAACACACTCCATTACCTGTGAATATTTCAAAGGATAGAGGTAACAAATACAGAGATGACTGGATGAAGGTAGAATGTTAAAGCAATAATGTTGCAAAGTTGGAAGTGCTGGACTGATTCTAGCCGTGTAAGTTTTTTTTCTTTGTCTTCAGTGATATCCTCTATATTCCTCAACACATAGATAACCAGGGGTTCTCCTGAATATTTCGACAAGATAGGTTTATCTTACGGCCATCATTTTCATTTATTTCAACTTAAATTCTGACACATCATTGTATTTTCCATATGTTTTATATGGCAAATCACACACAGCTGCCGTTGCTATGGAAAAGAAGATAGTCACAGATTCAAATCACAGCTGAACGCCTTCTCATTTAAATGAAACAAAGTTGCTGGAAACTTACCAGAGACCAAAAGTCCAAGTTTCCACATCACCCTTGTGTAAGTTGCATACTGGACCATAGTTGTGACATCACATTATACTTGTACATGCATGTCTTAAACTCAATTTTAAGGTGAGCCCAGAGACACTTCCCAACTTTCTAGCATCAAACTCTGCACGTTCATTGTTGTGCACAGTGAAGCTCAAACATCCAAGTGAGGTAATAAGAACCAAAACACATTTTTGAGTGGAAGGGGACTTTAAATTTGTACACAGGCTTGAACCTGTGACTTAAGTACATATTTTCCTGTGCAGCTGCTTCTGGTTGAAAAATAATAATACATCATTTTGATACTGATGATTCAATCGAGAAAGTTTCAGTCCCGGAACTGTCATTCATCTAATATTGTGTATGCAGAAAATGAATAGATTTTTACTTCTTAGACTCTGTGCAACTGTTTGAGTTTATGCTGACAATGCATACATTTTGAAGTTGTTAAGATGCGTTATGCGCCTGTGATGCTGTTCTTCACCAAAGGTGGGATGACAGAATGAACAGTGACAAATGTTATATTGTTAACTGCCTGTGTTCACCCCTATGCACTTGTGTTTACTGCTATGTGCTACATATTATAATTGACAGTGGGAAATGTGAGAAATAAAAGAGATAGCACCCTTCTTCATGGTTCCATTTCACACAATCAAACCTATTCCTAAAAGATTCCCATCTTGTTTTTCCAGTCAGACTTGATATTTTAACTCGTGGTCATTTGGTCAATGAATGTCAGTGAAACTTTTTCTTTCTACAATGGAAAAGCAACGACAATAACTGTCTGTATGTCCCATCTACTTTCTGCTCCATGCACCTCTCATGAATACTTACTATAGCCACAGACCTCTCACATCATTCATCCTCCTCTGTTCCTCCCTTTCCCTCTCCCTTGTTCTATCCATCTTTACAACAAGGGATATAACATGACGCTGTGCTTTTTGTTACTCACCCTAGGAATTTACGTTTGTGACTTCTGTCTGCTTTTTTCATCACTCTCGACCCATCCTGTCTGTACCGCCTCTCTCCTTTGTCTCTGGTATGAAGATTCTGCAGGGTTGTCAAACTCTCACCCTCCCTGCTCTCTGGTGTGCAACAGCAGTGCGAGATAAAATAAAATAAAAGATAAGATGAGGAAAGAAATCCGTATTTATGTTTGTTAATTAGCAGAGCTCTGATGTGAGTTATAACATATTTAACGAATGCAGGGATACGCACAGGCACAAGACGTGCACACACACACACACACACACAGAAAAACACACTTGTATATGCACATGCACAGAGCGACAGTTGATTTGGCAGTTAGCCAACATGTTTGGATTAGCCCATTGTGAGTGGGATGGATAAAGGGAAATCTCAAAAGAGCTTAATCTAACAAGCAGCAATTTGATGTGCATTCAAATCTTCAAACAGAAAAACGTACTCATTCTCAGCTCCAAAAAAAACAATATGAAATAGCTTTGTTACTTTAGTTTGAGTTGAGTCAACAGTGTGACAGAGGGTCATCGCTCTTGAGTGAGACACTGCAGGGGGCAAGAGTGTGATTTAATATGTATGAACTCATCCATGCTTGTTGGTTAGTAGACAGATGGACCGAGATGAACAAAGAGAGGGTAACAAAAGATCCAGAGAGACAAGGAGAGAGAAGAGAGAGAAAAAGAGAGACGTGCAACTGTAAATATAACATAAAAATGATTGAATGGGGAGGGGGGCAGACAGAACCGTGAGGTGAGTGAATGAAAAAAAAGAAAGAAAAAGCAAACATCAAAAAGAGTCCGTGTGTGGGAATAAGAAAAGGGTTGTGTCACCGCAAAATGAATTTATGTCTGTGTTTTTATGAACACGGCATTAAAGAGTAAATATATGACAGCACTAATGGGTTATTGGAGCTCCCATCGCACATGATGGATGGAATTAAAGTAATTGCCTCCGTGTGTTCAAATCAATTATGGAACGCCGCTGCACAGAGACGTGACACATTGCAAGAAGAGTCCTCACAACAGTCGTTCCTGTGTCTCTGTATGTGTGTGTGTGTATACTCTCATCTCGCAGCGTCTCATCTTCCTGGAATCCAAGAGCCGATGACCTTTTCCTGGGAATTAGCTTTTACATTTATTTCACTTCACCGCTGCCTGAGGATTGATCTCCATTTCTCCTGTCACATGTTTATGTTTATGTTTTTGTGAGGATGTGTGCTCACACCTGCCCTTGTGTACATTTTGTGTACCTTTGCACATTAGGGACTGGCATCAACTTCCTTCATCCAGTTCAGTGAGTTTCACATTTAGAGTTATTGTGTCCTCAGGGCAGAACCCCAGCTGACACAGTAATTTAAAACTAAACCTCTATGGACAGAGACCACTTTAGGTTGGAAATAATGCTCGCTCCAAGTCCTGAGCGTTGCAGTCCTTGGAGTTAAGCATTGTTCAAGAAGAAGAGAACAGTACACATACATGATTTTGATAAAATAAATGTTTAAAGGTGCTCTGTGTGATCTACAAAAACAACTCATTGCTTATTAGTATGTTACAGTATTGTGATTACTTGATTTAATAATGATTAATGATTACAATTTCAAATTAAGTAAATGGATTATTGAATTTGTATGTCTTACTGGAAGGTTGACAGATAAAATAAATGTATCATCTTGTACGTTTACAGATTTTACGGTGCTAATGCCTTTTCAAAAGACAGTGAGCCTCAGAAAACCTGGTCATCAAAGCTCTGCAGAGTTCAGCTGCAGAGTTGCTGTGTAACTAAACATAGCAGCTATTGTTTCCTCTCACACACTCCTTTTCTTTGACTATGCCTGTGTGTGTGCGCATGTGCATCACTCTTTTCACTCATCTAGAAGCAGCTTACGTCTCTGAGCTGCTCGCTGGCTGCAATCCCAACCAAACCAAAGCTCTCTCTCTCTGTCTCTCTCCCTCTCTCCCTCTCTTACTCCCAATCATCTGTCCTGTCTTTCAATCTTTCCTCTCCATCCAGCTAGTAACTCTATCTATCATTTCATTTTTCTTTCATTTCACTCTAGTCCATTTTCAAAAGTTATTTGAAAACATTACTTTTCCCCCCTCTAGTTCAGCCCTTTTCTCCTCCTTTCTGAAACCTGTTTATATAAGGTTAATCTGCCTTTGACAAAAGGATGCCCCTCTGCTTCTTTGGGTGTATTGCAGAAGTGCTTTGAAAAATGTGTGGAAAGGATTAAGGTAAGACCCGGAGCCAGGACTAGCTCTTTCTATCTCTCTATACTCGACTCTTGAGCCCCCAGACACAGACAAACTGATGCACATAGACTAGCCCTCCCTTTCTCTGTATTCTACTTAACAAAACTCACTCAGTGAAACTCAAAGAGTTACACAACAAAACTTTTTGGACTGCAGCTGACATCATGTTTCTGGAAGGTGTATCATTACTTCATGTGCTGTGCGTTTAATGGAGTGTGTTGACTTCTGCTTCTTTATGAACTACATATTTGATCTATGTTTATGTAATCTAACAATGTAACAACACACAGGGTCTGGCAATAAATGTACAACTCTTACTGTACATTTTTCAAAGTTCAGCAAGCTTAAGCCTGCTGTATGACATACATGACTCAATTAGAACAAAACATTGCCAATTAATGCAATAATACAGATAACAATTACATTCACAGATTGCTGGTGAGTTTTTCAGCACAAATTCAATTTCATTCACCTATATTATATTAGCCTGGCAGCATAAGTCTCAGAGGCAGCAGATATCTCAAAACTCAGGGCATAAAACTGAAACTTTCTGCACGACTGGATTCCACAATGGGAAAGTAAAAGAATGTGCACTGTAGCGAGGGCGAATGTCCCTTTAAATGGATCACAAGACCTACTTGAGGATTATATGTCTACTCTGGTGTTAAATATCAAAATGCACTTGAGAGCAGTTATATTTAATTTATCGTTGTACTGTTTTCAAGTTGTCAGGTCAGGATTTGAAAGGTGCGGGAACACTAGGATCTGTTGGTTTGTGTTTCAGCAGGGGAAAAGTGTAACCTCAAAATAATTGCCATATTTGTTCATATGTTGTGAGTTTGGGTCTGGCCTGCCACTGTTTTGTGCTGCACTGCTGGTCTGGCTCTTTTCTCAATGACCACTCAAGAAGAAGCCAACTAAATTCCAGAGTATATTGGCCAGTGTTAAAAGAACTGCACTAATCAGAGTGCAGATCAAACGCTTTCCAACCCTTAAGTATAGTGTGAAAGTGAAGCTTGGCAAGTGATACTAAAGAGCAACATCATCTCTTGAATCCATATTGATGAGAGCTAGATACAACAGTAACCATGACAACAAGCACAGCCATCCCTAAATCATCTCAAAGAAATGTATTACCCTAAAATTCTAACACTGTAAGATAAAACACTTTTTTAAGTGTTTTGAATAAACCAAAAATGGTCATTCAGTTTATTAAGAAAAGAGTTGCATACATCACTATGGCTAAATGGCACAAAACTATGGCACACCAAAGGCCATTTAAAAGTGTAAATACCAACAAAATTGCAGCCAGTAAGATATAAAACGTCTACAGATAAAAGCTCTCATTCACATTCATTGAATGCAATCATTCTGAAAATACACTGAACACACACACACACATTAACAATACACTGCATACCTGCAGTAGATACCTACTATTTGAAGGTATAAACAACTATTTTATGCCATCCAAAGCTTACTTTATTAAATGCTATATACAGAGTAAGTCTTACCTTTGCAAATAATCTGTTCTGTTACTATTTCATACCAATTCCCTCTTCCTCCACATTTGACCATGTTAATGTTAAAAGTCGACTTTAAAACATAATTGGAAACAAACATCATATAAAAAAGGTAAACAGCTAAAATGGTCAGCTATTAGCAAAAATCTGGTAGCTTCGGCAAAGTGGCTTCAAACTAGGTAACATCATACCGTCATGAAGATACTGACTAATCCCCTGCATTCAGATCACCTACCACTTACCAGACACACTTGTGCTCTTTCTGTGTGTATTTCATGTCATGTAGCAACTAACATTCATCTGTAGCAAGGTTTGTGTGCGTGCATGAGTTGATTTAGATGAGGAAATACAATGTGTATGGATGACGCAGGGCTCTGCGGGGTCATTATTTTCTTATTTGTTGAGTGAGTAAACAAGCTGGAAAGAAGGCAGAAGTGCTGCATGAAAAAATGAAAGTCGTATTCATACATTTGTTAAGTGAAGGTGCCAGAACGCCACACTTTGTTCATTGTTTCGACCCAATTTTACACAGCAGCTGACATTGTCTTTCAGGGGCAACACATCTAATTCAGACACTGCACGGTCTGATTTTATCGGTTAGCTAGTTAGTGTAGATCTGAATCTTCCTGTCCTCCCTCAGTAAGGCTGTCAGACAGATTGCTTTTCTCCCCACCACCTCTGCACCTCATCATTGTCTGTATACTTGTAGCTATAGAGATACTCAAAACTGCCTTCAGCAGTGGATACTGTAGTTGGACAAAAGTATTTTGAAATAACTGCCAGTAAATACCTGTCCAAAGCTGCAAGCTCTATTACCAGTAGCCAAAATTACTAGCTTAATGACTTACACTGTATTGATAATTATTTATTGACCTTCCACTCACTATCTGTGTAATAGAAACATGAAATAATGGCTCTTTCTTTTCTGCAAACACCATTCAAATAAACCTGGCACCAGCAGACACTCTGCCAAATCGCCTTTCACCCGAAACAAACCAGAGCGACATCAGAAAACCCAGAGCAGCGGCTGATTGTGGGATTCCAGCTGTGATCGGCTCCCCCTTAGTCTCCCTGTGCGCAGGGATTCTCAGGGATAAGCGGGACAGGGGAGGGACTTTGAGGTTTTCTGAGTTGAGGGCAGAGCTTTAGTGTTTTCCCCGCCACATCCCAGATAGACCTGGAATGTGGAAGATTCTGGATTTGTGTTTGGGCTGAACTAATTGAGTCCCCTATAAACCTTGCTGCCCTGACTCCAGGACAGTGCTGGCACAGAATCACACACACACACACACACACAAATGCATGCTCCCTTTTGTCTCTTTCTGTGCCAAGTCTAATCCTGCCTTACCAGCTGCAGAAAAAAAGACAGAAAGAGAGAGAGAATCTCCTCCCTCCATTCAGTTCCAATTCACTTTTCAATTTCAAGGTGCTTTATTGGCAAGACTCTTCCTGAGCAATGCCAAGGCAATTAACAAAAAAACAAGCGCTTTCATAGCAAAAAGACAGAAAAAAAGCGACAGTGGCATTATATTATTGCAAATATTACAATCAGAACAATAATAATAAGCAATGAAATCATTTAAATTTTCCTTTCATTCCCTTTTTCTGCACACACCATCTCCAGGGGGGTCAGTGCAGGATTTTCCTTTCTCTCCTAATTGTGATGGGCCATGGAAAGTGCTCCACCAAATTGTGTAAACACATGTGAAAGCAAAGAGGAGGCAGCAATGGAAGACTGATCACAGCAAATGAGTTTCTCAGGAAATGATTGGGCCTCTTTGATTGCCAAAATGTAAGTCCCCTTATCCAACATGACACCTGAGTACAGACACATAATGTTTAGAGTATGAAGGATGTAATATATTAAAAAGATAAATTTGCTGGTGCAAGGTAGAGAATTGAAAGTAGATAATTGGTAATCACATTGCAGAGTAAGTGTTTGATGTTCTTTGAATGGAGCTCTGAAGTAAATTTTAAATTCTCTTTGAAACTGAGTAAAATAATGAGTTGTGAGAACAACAGAGCAATGCCTTGGTAACAGTTTAGATGGGTGAGTAGGCAGAGGTCAAAGTATGGCGAATAATTAAGTATTTGGACCATAAAAGAAAGAAGAAACTTGTTTGCACTCTTTTCAATCTATTTTTAATTGCATACCCTTTTTTCATTCTTGTAAATATAAAACCGACTGATGAAAAAAACCTGTTCTGCCAAAACAATCAAGACAAGAGATTGGTAAACCGGCACTGGCTGTGTACAATAAAACTCACTATGTGGTGATCGCCATTGTGATAGGCAAAGTAGCAAGAAGTTTGGCACACCTTTTACTAAGAAGAAGTTGCCCTTGTACAGACAATTCAGCATTGTTTTCTCTGTTAGCTAGTTAATCTTTTTTATGTACAGTACCAGTCAAATGTTTGGACACACTTTCCCATTCACTTGAATGGGAAAGTGTGTCTGTATATAGTGGTACTGTATATTTTTAAGCTGATGGGTTTATGCACTTGCCAGGTTATAAATGTTTCTCACTTCTGAGATCTGCATGAAACTGAATGTTGAAATGAGTTCTCTGGTATAAATAAAACACCTGCTGCTCACTACAGCTGCTGAATTCATCCAAAACTGACACCGAATCAGAAGGTGAATTCATTAAAGCTACAGATTATAAAATATGTTTCCGCAACAGATTCATCTTTAGCTCGAACCTAGAATTAGCACAATGTTTCTCACCAATTAGCACTTTGGGAGTTGTAGTTGTTTTTATATCCACAGGCTTCTTATAGCTTTGACTTTTTATCAAAGGACCAGATATTGTCTAACACTGTTCTTCATGCATTGTTAAAACACAGAAGTCATTTAACTGTAAGTCACCTGAGATTTTCTATGGGGGAATATTATACATTTTTGGAACCAGGGGGCGAATGTAATAGCTCTTCTCACTTTTTAACTCAAAAACAAAATGGTAGAATGCTCCTCTTCTGTTTGCTTTCATCAAATCACATAATGATTTGTACAGATAGACATATGTAGATCTATGTTCATTTGTAAATTGTATTTTCCGTATGTTGATTGTTGTAAGTGTTCCCTTTGCTGCTGCAACACTGCAATTTCCCCATAGGGATTAATAATCCATCTTCAAAGGCAATGGAATGGAAGCAGCTATGATGCTGAGTGACTGTGATGTAAGATTCTAGAACTCTGCCTGAACACCAGTAAGTATACCTCAGAACCCCAACACAGTACATTAACTCGTATCAACTGTGAAGTGTTGTTTACCAGCCTACCAAGTAGGATCTACTACTGAGAGAACTACAGTGTACTACAGACCATTGCAGACAAAACAGTCTACTACAGACAACTAAAGGCAACTAAAGTCTACTACAGGCAGTGCCATGGAGCAAAGAAACAACCCAAGAAACAAGGCTAGAAATAATGGTGCTGCTCCTCAGCACCGTCCAGCACCTCGACAGGACTTCTACAATCTTCAATATGATCTTGACAACGCCCACCGGGAGAACTATCGTCTGAAAAAGAAGCTAGACACCATGTTGAAGCCTTCAGATGAACTACTGGCTGAAAGGGCGAGGGGTGACGACGCTTACCTGGAAATAAACAAGATGCAGGTGTTTCTAGAGGACAGGGAGAAGCAGTTCAAAGCTGAACACACAAAAAACCAAGAGATTATCAAATATTATGAGGCACAGTTCTACTACCTCAGAAAAAATCTCCACTTCCGGGTGAACCAGGTGAATTTCATCGAGCACCAGAGCCAGATAGAGTACAACACTCTGGCAGCAAGATTGGGGGCAGAGAAACGTGCACTCTTGAAGCAGCTGCAGAGCAGAGAAGCTGAATTCCTACAGAGTGAGAAAGCCTGGGAGGAAAAATACAATGGTCTGGAGGAGAAGGTCAGGAAGGAGCTGGATGAGAAGGAACAAACCTGGGAAACCAGGATGAAACAGGTGGAAGAAGAAAAGAAAAACCTGGCCCAGACAGAACAGAGCTGGAAGCTGATTGCAAAACAGTTGGAGGAAAAGAATGAAAAACTTGAGGAGCTCTCTCTGACAATTAAGAAGAAAAGGAGAGGGTTCTGGTCTTCCAAGAAGCAGGTAAAGACTGGACAGAAAGAAAAAGAAGAAAAGGCAGAGATGAAACAGAAAGAAAAAGAAGAGAAGATGGAGATGACAAAGAAAGCAAAGGCGGAGAAGACAGAGATGAAACAGAAGCAAAAAGAAGATAAGATGGAGATGACAAAGAAAGCAAAGGTGGAGAAGACAGAGATGAAACAGAAAGAAAAAGAAGAAAAGATGGAGATAACAAAGAAAGCAAAGGTGGAGAAGACAGAGATGAAACAGAAAGAAAAAGAAGAGAAGATGGAGATGACAAAGAAAGCAAAGGCGGAGAAGACAGAGATGAAACAGAAACAAAAAGAAGATAAGATGGAGATGACAAAGAAAGCAAAGGCGGAGAAGACAGAGATGAAACAGAAACAAAAAGAAGAGAAGATGAAAAACATAGAAGAGAGGAAGAAGGGTTTTTTGAGCTGGATGCAGAAGAAGAAAAAGAAGTGCAACAGCGACAACGAGGTGGTGGAGGCTGTTGGATGTTCAGTTGAGACCGGACAACAGTAGCTCTCTCTTCCTCCCCCCTTCACCTCTCCACCCGCCCTCCTCTGTCTCCCTCACTCTGACCCTCCCTCTTTTCACTCTCTACCCACTTTATCTCCTTCACCCCATCTTTCCATTCTCCCAACATTCTACCCCTCCTCCTCCCTGCCCTCCTCTATCTCTCCACAACTCCCGGGGCGGGGGGGGGGGGGGGGGGGGGGGGGGGGGGGGGGGGGGGGGGGGGGGGGGGGGGGGGGGGCGGGGGGGGG
>JAVQJD010069653.1:0-45597 GCA_036023655.1 Nannoperca australis
ATTGAATGGAATGTTAGGTGTCTTGTAAATGTTGTTTTAAATCCTTTTAAATGAAAAAGGAAAGAACTTCCATCAAAAAGACCTTGCTACCTGTTGCTGGATTGCCTCTGAAGTAAATTTGTTCAGTTTGTAATTTCTACTTCTTGTCTTGGAACGTTCAGGTCCAGCTGGGGATATAGGTGCCTCCTCCTTGTACATTTGTCTTTTCCTTTTCCTCACAACACCAATGCAGACTTTATATTGTTGTTGTTGTTATTATTATTATTCTTATTATTATTATAATACTACAAATGATATATTCCTTCTGAGGCAAATATTGACTGAAATAAGGTCTCCATTCTTAAAATCCTGTCCCATGGTATTAAGCATTGAAAAAAATAAAAATGAAAAACTGGTTTGGATAGGAGTCTTTTCCTGTTTCTCCCCCTTTAGTGATGCACCATTATTCAATGATTCAATGACACACCCTCGAACATTTATTATTCGATGCCATGAAACGAGTCGAGCTTCCTGCATTTGTACCAAGAAGAAAAAACAAAACCAACATCTGCACTGTTACCAGCTGGAAACGAAGTAAAACCAGTTTAAAGTTGTCTTGCATACTCTGTTTACTGACTGGATCAAGTGTGGATTCTACTGCTTTTAAACAGAGTTGGGAAGGGAGGAGATTCTTTTAAACATTTTAAAGGGTTTCATCTGGCACAAAATATCGTCATACGTCACCTATTTTTCAGGTTGTTCTGCCATTTTGTAAATTTTTTGGTACATTATGATCAAATCTGCAGTCATTTGGCCCCAAACATCACTCATTTCAGTGATGGTTATTTTCCCCCAGAAGTGAAACCTGCACTCATTTTATTAAAGCATGAAGTAATGAGATTCATTTTTTTTTTTCACTTTGCGGTAGAGAGAAGGAGAATAACATGTCACAAGCTTTAATGGCGATGGTGTGAGACGAGCTGAATGTCACCTGATCGAACATATAAACGACAGACGAGCTGTGATCAGGTGACCAGTTCTTGCGTCTTCGGGGAAAAGAAAAAAAGATTGGTTGCAATATCAGCTGATGTCAGATTATCAGTTATGTCAGTATTGGCTTATACCGTATGTCAGCTGATGGGTTATTAGAAACTTCAGCGCAGAAATGCCAAAGATACGTTTGCAATCATTAAGAGAAAAAAAAACAATTCTATGTGCTGTTAACTTACATTTAGTGGCTTGTTTTTGTTTCCTGAGAAAACTTATCAAAATCCATACTACACAAATAGTCTTATTATACTGTTTATAGAGCAAAGTATAGAAAAAAATCTACATTACCACTGACATTTTATACGTCAATCAAACTGCGACTTTGAAATGTTGCTGCCAATCAAACTTCACAGAGAGAAAGCAATCTTTCTTACTACTTCACTAGCAGCTCCTTTATTTCCTCTGTGCATTGCATTGTGGGAAAGTAGTGTCCAACAGCACACGAACACAACGTCCTTTATAGATTATGCATTCTGTCCAGTTTTAGTAGATTATCACCCTGCTCAGAATTCATGTTGTACGGATCAGAGTCGCACAGTTTCATATGTCATGTTTTTGGTATCGGACTTCCTACAAACAGACATTCCGCTCGTACTTTGTGGCTTCAAAACTCAAATTTTTTATTCTTGCTTTTCCGTTTTTGTGATTTGCTTTTCGAGGACTATTTTCAGACGCACACCGGGTTTTCTGTCGTCTCCTGCACAGCGGTTTATTTTATGGTTTCTGTGCTCATAATGACATGGGGAGAAATCCATAATGCAAGACACAGATTTCAATTTATCTACCAATAGTAGTCTCGCAGTGGAAAACATCTCTGTCTACTGTTTGCGGGAGGCAGTGGTGGAAGAAGTACAGAGATCTTACTTTTCTTCTTTTACTCAGTAAAGGTAGCAATAAGACGGAGCAGTGATACTCTATTACAAGTAAAAGTCCTGCATTCAAAATGTTTAAAAGTATTACAATCAATATTTTAAATATTAAAGTACTCATGCAAAATGGCTCATTTTAGATTAATATATAATTCATGCTTGCATGTGTAAGCATTACTTTTAATGTTGCAGCTTGTGAAGGTGGAGCTAATTTAAACAAATTATTATTCTAATGGATCATAATTTATTCAATTTTATTTTGTATAACTAATCTGAAGGTGTCATTCCCTGTGCTGCCAAATCAATGTAGTGGAGTAGAAGTATAAAGTGCCATGAAATAAAACTAAAGTACACTACTTGAGTAAAATGTTCTTAGGTACCAGAGGAAATTAATAATGAAGTCTAAGTCCACCCAAAAAGGTAATTAATGATTATCTAAAAGGTTTTAACAGTATGACGGTGGTAATTACCTCCGGCTGACTACTCCCTAAACACATGAAAAAATGAGGCTATTTAAATGCTCTACTGGGCACCATAACATCTTATTAAGGTGATTAATACAAACATGTTCCCTGTTGGAGGTTCAGTAGAGTGGTGTAACCAATCCATACAAACAAATGTACATAAAGAGCAACACTGACGAGTATCAAACCTTTAATCTTATACGTGTATCCAGTTACTAAGACATGTCTTGGAGACTAATACAGGTTCCTTTAGTCTGGGAACAAGATTCTGCACCATCAATAATGATGATGATAAACTGGCTGTAAAGAAATCAGTTTTAGTTTTTTTGTTGCAGAAATGAAGAGTATGCTGTGATAGTTTGTCCTTTTCTCTGTTGAACACAGTCTGAAAGTTCTGGTAAGTTCCCAAACAGGTTCTGGTCCACGATCCAGAGGGTGATGGGGCCGATGATGTGATCCATATCCCACTGGAGAACCGAAGGGTAAGGGTAAATGACTTTGAAAGGGCAAAGATCACAAATCTGGACAGGTAATGTGTTCTTCTAAACAGTGCTTAGTGACCAGAATCCAAACTTTGTTGCAATTAAACATCCAGTTTTTCATGTGAGACTAGTTCCCAAAATATGGGGGAGAAAGTGCACCAAATCTAAATATTTACCCCCAAAATACTTACATTTCTGATTTCGACCTTGTCCAGTAGAGACAGTTTTTCTTTGTCTTGGCTGAAACACCGTTCCAAAGATGAACGGTCTTATTCATATAATGTAATAAAGTAACTTATAACAAATGATTGGGGAACAAACGGATGACAGCAGGTCTGATTTTTAACCGCTGTAGGCCTTAAAAGTATTTAAACAGTAAATTGTTGGCAATGACAAAAAATTAATGACAGTATCTCAAATTTTTAATCATTGAGTTTAACTACAACTAGACCTCCAAACAGAACCCAAAAGGTTTTTAGATGCCTTTGCATGAATTCCTTTAAACTGAGAAAACTAAAGCAGAAAACACCCAAAGTACCATTTTCTGATAAACCTTAAACACAAACCCATTTTATAGAAATTGCACGTGAGGCTCGGCAACAATTCAATATTCTCATTTTCTAAAAAAAAAAAAAAAAAAAAGGGTGTGTTTTGAAATCATACTGGGATTTAAATGATCGTGTCATAGTAAAAGGTTAGCAAAATTATGCCAATTATGTCAACTGATTGTAATTAATATACATTCAGATATTGAATGTAGCCATGTTGCCCGGACCCAATTAAAGTTTTAGAGTATATCTGAAGTCTTCAGTTGTTGAGTAAGCTAGTTTATATGCCGGTTTTCCAGGTGTAGTTTCCCAATTAAGAGTGCATCATTTCAAAAGAGCCCCAAAGGGAACAAGGTCAAGTGTCGGCCAGTAAAAATGTCTCTTCAGGATGTGTGGAAGATTTCTGCCTTCAGGTGAAAGCTTTACTGTATCCAAAATCAAAACGGCATGACCTTAAGGTGGAAAAGACGACCTGCTGCTGCGGTCACTATACTGTAATATAAGTAGTATAGTTCCCTTTTTTTTTTTACTGTAAACAGTGACTTATCCACAAGCACAGGGAACTTCAAAAGTCTTTTTTTTTTTTGCAGTACCAAGAAATTACTTGATAGTTGTCGGTAAATACACTGCATAAACTCAAGTCTGTGTGGAGATATATATATATAGTCTTTGTATATTTGTGGAAACAGACAGTTTGGTCTTTGGTTCCACTCTAAAGTGCAGTTTCTGTGGTGCAGCAGTGTCGAGTCTTTGGTAGCTGGGTTCAGAGGACCAGGGGCACCAGTTTCCATCCTCTTTCACATCAGAAGAGAGTAAAAAGTTAACGTTTTGCTGTTCAACAGTCAGTCTCCCTCTTCCACACTGGCCTCGTTGAGTCTTTGTTAAAAAAGCCAGACGAGAAGCAGAGACGTGACGAACGTGGCGAGAGCCGCCGTGACGTGTTTCTGGCCTCCTTGGTGCTGTCCCATGCAGTCGTTGTTGCGCGACAGAGGCCGGTCGCCGTCGTGCGCTCTGCTGTAGTCGGACTGGCTGCTCGCCGAGCACTGCACCAGGGGCATCTGGTAGGAGGTGGCTCGCTTCTCCGGCCGGTCCGGGCTGGAGCCGTCGCTGGGACGCTGGCCGTTGTAGAGCAGGTAGTGGCCGTGGGCGTCCTGCTCCATGCGGAAAAGCTCGTACTCCGTGTGGGGGAGGCGGATGCCCAGAGCCACGCAGCCGTTGGTGAGGGTGACATCTTGCTCCACCCCGACCTGCCAGGACCCCTGCACTCCACACTCGTTTCCATTGAAGACGTTGAGGAGGGAGGTGGTGGCCAAGTCCATGGGAGTTACTCTCATGTGGTTCACTAGAAGAGGAAAGACACAAAGATCTTTTAGCTCCAGTCGCTTCACCAAAAGTAACACTAGCACTCCTGAACATCCTGGTCTTTATTTTCCAGAGTTTTTGCTGGTTATGACATCATTGTACTCACTAGGAGAATTGCAGCGATTGAGACAAGATACGCAAGCAGTCAGATGATCTGGCTAAAGTGTTGGCTTGTTAAGTGCTCATCTACGTGAGCACACCTGAAATGTTGCACAGGTAAACTACAGTAAGTACAATAGGTCCAAAGTTGAACCGAGATGCAAGTCTGTAAACTATGATGGACGTTTACCACAAACGGCTCGGATCATTATTTTACACATTCACCTTTTTGTTTTCTCTTCCAAGTAAGTTTTGCTGTTGTTTAAACGTCGTGATCATCCGACTGCTGGTCTTTCTTGCCCCCGCCGGACTTCTTTTTTAGCGACATCAAAACATTCCAGGATCTCAGCAAATGACCTCGACAAGTACGATGTTTTCATAGCAGAAAGAATGGCCAGAACTATAGAGCTAGTAGGCTCGGTTACAAATCTGCGCACCAGCAGAGAGTCAAATTTATTTTTACGTGCAGGATTTTTTTCTTGGCCGGAGGCACTAACTTTCACTGGTTGCCTAGACTCCAGGAAGAGATTGCAGATTTTACCTCCAGCTACAAGTTTACAATACAGACTTTTCATCCAACTCCCTGCAAGCAAGCGAATAAACACATTTCCCAAAATGTTGAATCATTCCTTTTAACTTATTACTGTTACAAAGAGTCAAGCAGATACATAGTTGAGGACGTAGCATCCCGTACTGCACTATAATGGGGAAAATGGCTGCCATGCACACCAAAATATTGATATTGTGTCAGAAATCAGAGCAAGCGGGTTGGTTGAAAAGTTGTTTTTAAAACAGTGTGAACACAACAGAGAATCCAAGTATTTGCATCCATTGAATGAGGCAGAAAAAACAAAACAATTGTAGGTGTTTAACTTTTAAGTAGTAAGACCAAAAGTTACCTTTGAAGACAAAGTCTGTCCCGCCCCTGACGCGGGTGGAGTGAAGCCCTCGGCTGTAGCGTCCACGGGCGTAGATGGTGAAGGTGGGGTGTTTACAGACTGGGTCGGAGTAGTGGTAGTAGTGGCCCTCCCAGGTGTGGTTGTTGTCGTGGAAGATGAAGTGACGGGTGAGGAAGAGGACCTCGGGGCGCACTTCGCAGCGCTGGCTCGCCCACTGACCGTACAGCCCGACGGTCAGGTCGGCCCGCGGCGGCAGGATGGGAGGGTGGAACTCATCCGAGCGGTAGATGATACGACAGGCGATGCAGCCGTGGTCGTGGTTCTGGGGGGAAAAAGAAGTAATAAAGTGAATAAAAACTTAATGTTTTACAACACTTTTTATAAAAATGTTCAAGTCCTTAAAGTATGCAACAACAAATATAAAGTACGATCTAAGAATAAAAAACCAAGAGCAAACTGGGCAGAAAGCAACACAAAACGTACACCATGAGAATCTTTAAAGCTAAGGATTTATTATTTTTATCAGCAGATTTTAAAATGAAAATCGTATCACAAGAGATTTTAAGAGTCTGAGATATCACCGATAGTAAAAGATATGACAGTTTTATGTTACATGAACACATAACGTACACAGACAGTTTTGGATGCACCAGAACACTTCCCAGTGGTGACGACGCCTTGAGACTGTGTGAACAGATTCTTCTTGGCTACTTCTTGGCAACAAGCCCAACAACAACGCTGACAGGAAGACGAGATTAAAGCCACCGCGAGGAAGATCTGAAATGTGAAACTAGCCACGTTTGGCACCTCCCAGCGGTGGAATCAAAGATGCTAACATGAGAAACATTTACACACGGTGCCTTTAAAGCTAACGACTGAATCTTGTTGAGGTTACCAGCAGATTTGTAATGGCACACTAACAGCATCATTTACCATTTGATAATATTTTTTCCCCCTCAATCCAAACCACCAAGCCAGACTAATACTGGATTTTTAAAGCAGATACAAAAAAATAATAGTCATTAACAATTAACTTACAAAACCCATAAAATTAGTAATTAAACACAAACTTTTCAGTGCTCTCTGATGGACAAACTGAGACACTGTTTCAGAATCACTTAAAACATATAATAATTGCTAATATCAGCTAATAAGCTAATCATCTGGGCTCCAATAGGCATTCTTACAGGTGACGGCCTGAGACTTTAGCAAAAAACCTTTCATAAGATATTAAATCAATCAGCTGTAAACTCAAGTTCCCAACTGAACATGAGTGTATGAAAATCCAGTCATATAAAATCTGTCAGTGCTGAAAGCTTTTTTAATCCATCATCAGTATATAGTATCATGAAATCCGCATAAAAAAAGGACTTCTGGCGTCTGCTCAGAGGTGAAGGAGGAAAAACTATTTCCTTCAGTCTGAACCTCTCGAGTGTTGGAAGCCAGACAAGGTTCCAGCATTTTCTCAGGCTGATCACATCATTTTACTGTAAAAAGACAGATGTCCGGTCCAACGAAAGCTGTGACAACAGGAAGTAACGGAGCGAACAGCGAGGTGAACATTCACGCTACTTACAAACAAGACCGGAATGTGTTTTATACACCCCCATATTGACCAAAAACAAAAGAAGTCTATAAATGGCCATTAATCATATATTTATCAGTTTTCAGTTAATCAGTATGTCATGCGTGCTTGAGTGGATACATGTGGTAGCAGTATCCACAGACGAGACAGCTGTGGGTCTCTGGCTGGAGGAAAAGACTTGAAGGCCCGACGGATCCACAGCTGGAAGCCTTCAAATTCTTTATTTCACAAAATATTCCAAACTCCAGGGAGGTGGAGTTTTTGTTATTTGAGGGTGGTCAAAATGTAAGACCTAACCTCTCCAAACCCGATCACTCCTTTCCTAGACAACACTATGTCCACATGAGATTTATGGGGAGTAAAAAAAAAAAAAAAAAGACACAGAGAACCCTGAAAGAAAAGAAGAGTATCACTACATCCTGCAGATGAGATTATCCCAGTGCAGCTCCATAACCGCCAGAGTGAGAGGTTAATGGGACGACTGGAAGGGAGGCCTCTTGTGACTCCAGCCCTGTGCGTATGAGAGCATAGTGTATTTTTACGAGTGTGCACGAGTAGGGGAAAGAAATAAATACAGTAAGTAGAGAGGAAGATATCTACGTATATTTCAGCGCACACACGCACGCACTATTGGCGAGTTTCTGTTGCAGGTGTGGAAAACATGTTCCAGATCTGCAGATCTTAAAGCTCATAAAACACTGACAGCCCTTCTATGGATTCTCATTCCTCAAGTTGTTCACGGCACCACTGCTCATCTAAGGCAACGTGTAGTGTACACAGGAGCGTAAAAGTTTGGTTTCAGAAGTGAGGAGCGACACAATGACGTAAGAAAAAGAAGATTTCTGACACTTTTTCATATATTTTTAGTTTCCTTTACAGATAGCCGATACCTTCTGATAATGTTTTCATTGTCACTAAAAACATAATTTGTATGTTATCTTTGATTGATGTTCAATTCTAGTTTCTTTTTATAAGAATAAAAACTGAATAAAGGCCAATTAAATCATTTCTAATCCAAACAAATCACAGCAGTACTTTTTTCCCAACCCTGAGTTGTGTCTGCAAGGTGCAGCCTTAGAGGCAAAATCCAGGGTATACAGTCCTAGGAGTTATTCTTTGTTGCTCATTAAGCTCATTGCTCTGAGCGCATGGTAATAACTGAAGGTGAGTCAGGCCAAACATGTCGGAGTTTTTATTGAGAAAATAAATCTGAAACAATACAAGTGCGGGAGACCCCCCCCCCCCCAGTGGAAATGACACCCTTCAGTGCAGCAAATAAAAAATGTGTTAGTTTGTAATCAAGCAGAAATCACCACAGCCGAGAGTTAAAGTCAATTGAGAGGTGCCCCAGGCGGCCGGTAAAACAACCCAATATATTTGTACAATTATTTGCAGGTTGCAAGTAAACGTTTTACTGTTGTTGTGACACCACACATATCTCCAACATTCAAAGTAATGATTTAAACCCAATTTATGGTTTTTACTGGATTGTTCCGAGAACATTTTCACAGCTCTGAAGTCAAACCATGTAAAACAAAACTAAGACTGCAACACATTTTATCTCCAGCGTTTCAGTTTAAACATTATGTACAGTATACATTTCCAACTCAATATGAAGATTTGGGGAATAATACTTAATCACTTTCTGGCAGAGAGTTAGATGCGAAGGTCAATACCAATCTCATGTCTGTACAACACAAATTAAGGTCAGCCAACAAATGGTTAGCTTAGCTTAGCACAAACACTATAAACAGGGGGAAACTGCTAGCCAGGCTCTCTCCAAAAAAGGTTGGAAAAATAATTAGCCTTCCACATACAGTAACAAAGACAAGCAGTATTAATGCTCTCATCCAACTCCCAGCAAGAAAGCAAAAGTATTAGGGCTGCATCTAATAATACATTTTCAATTAATCCGTGCATTATTTTCTCAATCTATCATTTCTCCAAAATGTCAGAAACTGAATGTGTGAATTAAATTAAATTGCTTGATTTCCCCAAACAACACTCCAGAGCTGTAAAATAGTCAGTTTACAATACAACAAGGGTCTGTGGGTATTACAAACTGTTTTGCAGTGTTTTGGCGTCTGTTAAGCCTTTACACAAAACACATCTTTCCATTACTTCGACTGCACTTCCTGGATCGTTTTTCATCTGAATCCCCGCTAACAGAAAGAAAAACAGCAAATCTGTGAAACTGAGAAGCTGTAACCAGAGAATATTTGGCTTTTTTCTTGAAAAACGACAAACTACAATCAAAAAAGTTGATTATTTTTTCTGTAAATGAATTACTTGACTAAACCTTTCAGCTCTTCAAGGGATCAACATTCCTCACATCCAATAAAAGAAAGCGCAAGCCTTTTTAATTAAGTGACAATGAAAGATGAACGTTCACAAACTTTTACTTTACATTCAAACAACAAAAACACATTTATAAGTCACTTTGTCCAAACTGAACAAACTTGTGTTGCAATAAATTGCTGGCTCTGATGGCTTGAAGCAAAGCATTCATACCCTTACTGGAATTGGAGAATATTAGGAAATGAGGACGGATATTGCTGCTCTCGCTTCATTTAAATTACATTTATTCATTTTAGTTTTTACTACTACAGTTGGCGGGCACTTTTGTCTGAACTGACGTACAAAAAAAAAAAGGTTCAATCCAAGCCACAGTACATCAAGGAGAATTAGAAGTGTTCAGAAGTTCAGTTTGTTTGGCAGCCATCTTTCATGTGGGCATTTTGGGGATTACCACCACAGTTCAGGGGAAGACGATGTCCAGAAGCAAACATTTTACGAGGAACAGAAAGTACGTCAGGCTTTAAAGTGCTTCAGAAACCGATTGGTGATATGAAAGACACTACACACCCATGTTTTTCCTTTTGTTGCCATCCTTAGAGCTAGATCAGCATCCCTCCTGCAATATGACTTCCCAGGTATTCAGAAAAGAAATCGGAGACTGAGCAGCTTCATTGCTCAAGTTTTAAATGCATTTTGAAGGTTTATAGGCTCACAAAAAAACTAATCTGGTCTCTCTGTGTAAAAACATGATAACCACAGAAAGACTTTACCAAAAACAACAATATAACAAAAAACAGATCTCTTCTTAACAAGGATCATTATCAAGTGGTCATTACTCGGTGACGCAGCAGTGAACCAGGCGAAAGAGCGCAGAAGAGACCGACTTTAAAACAAAGTGCTGCCTTGCTCTTGCATCACTACCGAGATCCACCCAATAACCGCAAATGAACACGCTGGCAACCAGCAAATGTTCTGGACTGGTACACCGCTTTAAGCTTCATGGATTGGATAGTCACCATGGCAATAAAAAATCCCCCAAAAGAAATCATTACAGCCTCGAGGGATGGTCGGATTTAGTGCTTTTTTTGTGTAGGAAGGAGTGAGGTATTTTCTACCACTGCTTCACCAAAAAAAAGGGAATTTTTAAAAACCTAATTTATTGTATGTGCATAGTTACCAATGGATAAAAAATTGACCAAAGATATAAAATTAGCCAACATTTAGGATGTAGAAATTCATATAATGCATGCTTGTGTTATAATAAAAGCATATCACCAAGCTTGGAAAAAAGAAAAAGGGGCCAGTTCTTTTGAGGAGAAATAGAGCACATGCAACACTTTGATTTGAGTCTCAGGCATGCATGAAATCAGGCCTGGTATGTGATTGCTGGAAGAATTCATATGGCCGCATGATTTCAAATTCTAGGAATACCACATGCTGATCGCTCCGAGAGATAGGCCGGGTCTCACGCTGCACCTCTGCGGGCCAGCGGGGCTTAAGGAGAGCAGCTTTGGTCATTGCAGCTCGTCTGATCACAGCTCCTCACTACACTCGGTTTACACTCTGAGCAGCAACACCAAGACTCCATCATCCCCGTACAAATGGATGTTTATTTAGACAGCGGATCCGAACAGGATTTCATTGTAATCTCTGTCGAGGGCGACAGTGAAAACATCACTCTGGGGTTTCAGTCAGCAGGGAAACTGCTGTTCAGCAGTGTAAATAGAGACATTACATCCCGTAAGCACAGCGGAGGAAAGAAAGGGCTCTTTCTTACCGCGATGAAATCAGTATGTGCCGGTGCAAATGTTTGGTGTGTAAGGGCAAGATTGTTGACATACACACTGATCCTTAATCAGATTTGGATTAAAATGGTATTTGATGGCAGTTTTTTTTGCCACAGACAGGTGGATTTTAGTCGTCAATCACAGAAAACAACTTCATGTTACAGCATTCATGTTTTTTCTGATCAGTCCACCACGTTACTTTTTCATAAACAAACCGTAGAGACGTAGTTTCAGAATATAAGTTTGACCCAGGTCGCAGCATTGCGTGGGCTTCACTTCAGATTCACTCTCACCGCTAAGAACACTGTTTATAAAAAGGTCAGTTCATGCTGCGTCTGGTGTGTGTGGTCTTTGCGGTGTGTAGGGTCGACACAGTGGGAGCCGAGTTCAGCAGGGGTCCTGCACAGGACAGAAAACACGGCTCGGTCGTGCAGTCCAAAACACACACAACGTAGTGTTCGCGGACGGGAAGAGATCTCAACCTGCCCGGGTCACAACTTCAGTGCAAATGGAACGTATTTTGAAATACTAGAATAGAAACTCTACTAATGCCTTGAATAATTATTTAGGCCTGAAGATGTGAAACACACCAGTATTTAACAAGAAGCAAGACAAAGACTCTGCAGCCATGCAGGCGGCTCTGTGAAGCTGTCATTTGGGCTAAATGCAGCTGTCAGCATGCTAACGTGACCACAATGACAATGCTAACATGCTGCCGTTAAGCAGGTTTTATGTAGGAACGTTCACCGTCTGAGTTCAGCATGTTAGCTTGCTAACATTTAGCACAAAACACAAAATACAGGTGATGATCACAGTTGCACCAAATTTCACGGCAATGCATCCAAGAGTTGTTGAGATATTTCAGTCTGGACCAGAGTGGAGGAGCGACCGCCAGCATGACATCTATAGAGCAATACGCTAGCATGGCTAAAAAAGAAGCAAAGCCCAGAAAAGTCTTAAAAAATGAACCCATTTGTGTTGCAGAATTTTTCTTGATTCCTACTCTGGTAATCACCTCCTGACCCCTGAGAGCCATCTTGTGATCCCTCAGGAGTCCACATTCCCTCCCCACTCCTCTAAACTCTGACTGAGAGACAATCATTAGGACCTTACCTTGGCGTTTTGCAGGAAGGTCTGGTAGCTGGACGGCTTGTAGTACAGCCTCTGGGACGGCTCGGTGTGGATGTCTCCCAGGAACAGCTCCTCCACCAGGTGATCCAGGTTGTGATGCAGGTACTGCTTCTCCACCCTCAGCAGCTGCAGCTCATGCATGGCAAAGTTAAGTTCCCTGGAGCAGTCGTAGCCGCCCTCCTCGCTCCACAGCTCGTAGATCACATTGGGCTCCCAGGGGCCCTTCACGGCCCCTCTGCAGCTGCGGTTGAGCCTCTGGCTGAGCTCTTTGGCCACGGTGGCTGTGTGACAAACCATCTGGACGCGGTGGAGGTGGTACTCCGCCTCTGTGCCGCCGCGGATGATCCAGGAGGCCTGGCGCAGGCGCAGACGACCCCGGATCACCAGGGTGTAGGCGGGTTTGGTGCAGTGGTTGTCCTCGTAGTAGAACTGGTGAGCCTGGAAGGTGTTGTTGGGGAAGAAACTGTAGGAGCGCGTCAGGAACTCCGGGCCTGGTCTCACCTCACAGCTGCAACAGAAAACAGACGAGGTTTCAGGCGCGCATGTTCTTCCACAACATGCACATGTAATACTCTTTTGTGTAAGATTGAAAATATGGACTTCTAGAACATCTACTGCTGTATATGGAGCAGGATTTTCTATTGGGCCTACTTTAAGTTTAGGCCATTCTGCTGGCTTGTAGACTTTGCATTGCCCTAGACTAAAGTATAGCTTTTAATGTTTTTGTTTCTACCTTCTAAGCAGCCATTGGTTTAATTCATTCCAGTATCGTCAATGGGAGGAGACTTGAAAACGTGCTTGAGATCACTGTGATCCATTACAGTAAACTTTTAACACACGTTCTTGGGGTCAAGGTTGAGTTATGTGTGGTAATGTAGATGCCAGCAGGGAGTGAACTGAAAGCTCTGTGTTGCATTCAAGGAGACTCAGAAATGACAGATTTATGATTTGGCTGTTGCAAAGAATGACTTTTACAAGCTATGGGTAAAATTAAAAATTAAAAAAAGAAAGACCAAAAGCTAACATGAATATTGTGGAAAGGGATGATGTGAATTTGGTCATTAAAGACAGAAATTAGATGTTCAGCAAGTGACTGTGAAGTACCACAAATGCAACAACAAAACAGACCTGACTCACAAAAAGATGATAATAAACCTGACAGAAAATAAAACAGGACAGAAAGAAGTTTATTTTCTTACTGTATGAAAAGGCATGAAATAACAGCTATCACTACTGCAGAAAGGAAGAAATCACTATAAACTCAGTGTTTTAAGAAATGTGGCAGTGTTGTGACAAATAGTGCAGTATATGCAGGAAATGCCTCAGTAACAGATGACCCATCACTTGAAATATTCTTGTTTATCCAAGTTAATAAATAAGTTAACAAGTTAAGTTAAAGAAGTTTCTATAAAAAGTTAAGAAGATGCACATGAACATAAGGCCATAAGTCCATAGTTGTTTACCTGGTGGACACCCAGTGACCCTCCACGTTGGGAGGCATCTGCACGGTGATTCGGGCTCCGTTGTGAAGGTGCTTCAGCATGTGTTGGCACTGGGAGTCTTTGACCAAGCGGCCGAAGGTTTTCTCCAGGGAGAGACGGCTGGATCGACTGTCTGAGTAGTGAAGAGATGAACCTTCAGCCCAGCCTGTGGGGACAATAAAGGACACCAAGGATCACTTTTATTCATTACTGGTGAGTGTTTGGGGAAGGGGAATAATAAAAACAGCAAAGAAAGAACTTTCATCCATGAGAGTTTTGTGTTACGTGGGAACATTTTAGGATTCAAATGAATTAATTTTAAAAAACAACAACAAAAAAAACGAAGATTTTGAGGACATCAGTTCCTTTATGTTGAGTAATAAAGTGTAAGTGTTATGACTTGAATCCTGAATAGATACACACACACACACACACACACACAAGATTTGTTTGAAGACATTTGCCTTGGCAGAGCTTTTTTCCTTTTAGATCTTTACATCTTAATAAATGAAATACGACATTAAAAAAGGCAACTAATAAGAAAGTTAATTACACATGGATCAAACAGAAAAAGAAGTTGTCTTGTTAGTTTGAAGTTTGGCTCTCGTGTTTTCACTCTGCCTATTCAATCAGTTCTGCCTCTTTGAAGTCTTTAGAAGGTTTTATTTAGTCATTTTAACTCATGTCATCACCCTGGGATTACTAGGCTTTACCAGTGACCTGCAACACCTGGTATGAGTGGAGTCTTCATGGGTTAATATTAGCTGAACGTGTGACAAAAAGGCGAAGCTTAGACGCAGTTAAAGAACTGATAGGGGCCTTTCTGCTACCACAACAGACTTTAACAAAGTCTCAAATCGAGCTACATAGTAAAAAACTCTCAATTCCCACCCTGTCCGCTTACCCTCAATGCACCACATGAAAAGAAAAACAATACCTTCAACAATGAGCTGAGCTTAAGGGGATAAAATATCGGAAATTAAAGCATTTTCAAAGCCTGCAGCCAAAGAAAAGCCTTGAAGCTCACATTCCAGCGAGGATTTATTCCATATAATACTCTAATATCATCCAAATCTACCTTGAAATATGAAGACTTTGCCTTAAATTCTTTCTATTTGGACCCAACTTGCCTGGCGATATCATTTAACGCCTTGGAATGCCGCCGCGGTCGCCTCTGCGCTTTTAATTTGAGCCCAATAACACAGAGGGAGGAACAAAAACATCTGATTAAGAAGAAGCCAGAAACTCCACGAAGAACAAAGTTTCATCCAGTTGTTTTACACCCGGCGAGGCCGCTCCTCTGTGTGTGTGTGTGTGTGTAAATCACAGTGGGGAGACCTGATCCCCCGACTCAGCTGGTGGCATTAGTAACGCTGCTCTGCCGGCTGTTTAAAACCAAAGAAAAGGCTCCACGGTTTGCTGCTTGTTTTGTGTGTACGGATTTTTCTTTGCACCTGCAGCCAGACGCTGCAGTTTGTTTTTACAATGAAGAGAAACTACCAGTAAGTGTGTGTGTGAATTTAAAAAGGAAACACACTTGTAACTTCTTCTGCTGGTCAAATAGCACCTTTTATAGCAGGTGAATTTCAGAATAACACACACACACAAAACACAAATAGGCCTGTATGCATGCAATAGATACGGGGATGGACAATGGACATTCATTGAGTTACCGACGTTATAAACACCATACTGACATAAATGTGCTGAAATATTAAGTTAATTAATAAATTAGTCCATCAATAGAAAGTTAATCTGTGAAAATGTTGCTATTTTTTTAAAGGAAAAATACCAAAAAGATAGCTTCTCAATTGTGGGTATTTGCTGGGACTTTTCTCTGTGATAGTACATGAAATACATTTGGCTTCCTTTGGACTCTTGGTCTCGCACATCACCATATTTTTTCTTAATTTTCTGACATTTCATAGCCTAAACAACGACTCGACTAATCAAGGAAACAAAAACCAATGACATCATAATAAATAGAAACATGTCAGAAGAGGCCAACATGAGAACGAAAGTACATGAATAAATACATTTAGTATTTGATTATTGCGTATAAGTGTGATTATAATTGAATATAATTTAAAAATGAATGATTTCTGGAGTTTTGGTGTGGATTCAAACAACATCTGGAAGATCAGAGGAGCTGAGAAGATGGTAAATTTGAGGTGACACAGATAACTCAGCGTTGCAGCCGAAACCCTGGAAAGCTCCCAAGAATCAGCCATGCTGGATTAAAATACCACTTGATGTGATTCAGCGCTACAACAGATAGTGAGAATGTTATATTTAGACACAGGAAGAAGCGGATGATAAGATGGTGAATTATCTCCTGATGTTCTGCTGCAGCTTTATAGGGATTCTGGGTAATGTAGGTCTTCAATGTCTTGGGGATGCACATTCTTGGATGCATCCAAATAAATGTGGGACTTTCCAGTTTCTCCCTACTTAAAAAAATAAATAAAATAAAAACAGATAGACGCTAATCTGTGAATATCTTAACTAATAAAAAACTAAACATCTAGCATGCATCTTATGTCACCGGTTTTGCTAACAGTAAAAGCACATATGTTCAAGTGAGATGTGAGTGTTTCTGAAGTTGTTTAATTTGACTGCACAACAGCAGCACACCTGAAACAGCTCCATCAGCAACACTTGTTTAAGGATCATGTGTGGCTTTGTGAAAATACCATAATTATAATGAAACAAGAGCATCATTTAGAGTAATTTTAAAACACCGTTACAAATAGTGGTTTCATTACATCAAAGCCAAGCGAAACTCTAAATGGAAAACAGGTTTACGGGCTAAATGACTAAACAGAGGTTACGTGTAGCCTGTTTGTAAAGTTACTTTTAAAAAGAGTAACTTCTTCTCTACACATTTTATGTATTGAATGTGCAAGTTTCTTCCAATAGCTTTCTTCCCTCATTAAGGCAACAATCAGAGCGTCTGGACTCGAACCCTCTCCGGTCCCTCGCTGCTGCTGCTGCTGCTGCTGCTGCTGCTTTCCCAAACTGCTGCTCTCTATCTAAATCAAAGCGCCCACAAAACTCCCAGAGCCCCAAACCACAGAGAACATTTCCAGTTGGCCTGATCCCACCGGTGAGGTAACTGCGCTGGGACCCCTGACAAGCAGAGAGACTCCACATCGTTTGTGGGAAGAGAAAAATCCAGAAGTGCCGAAGAGCAGAGACCCGACAAAGGACTGTTCTTTGTTATCTTAGCATTTGGCAGTGACCATGTCGGACTTGAAGAAGTGGGTAGAGGAAAAAAAATAAAAACACAACACAGGACTATAAAAGTGACTAATTCCAGAGGTGGAAAGTAACTAAGTACTGTGGTACAATGAGTAAGTTTAGTTTGGAAGACTTTCTACTTGACTGGATTTCAGAGGGAAATCTTGGTCTTTTTGGAATCTAATACACATTTATCTGACAGCAGAGTCTACAGCCACGCCACCTGCTTGGTTAGATTGTACTGGCAGAGCTTTGAGCTAAATGCTAACATCAGTATGCTAATAAATGAAACTGCTTTTTAAAAAAGCAACTAATTACACTTAGATCAAACGGTGGAGCTTCAAGCTAAATGCTAACATGCCTCTGACTCTGCTGATAGAGAGACAGGCCAGTGTTGTGGTATTCAAGTTGGGCTGTAGTCCCAGTATGTAAAGATTTGTTTAAGATTTTTTTTTATTTGTACACTGACGATAAGGAAGATGAAGACTCCACAAAAAAAAAAACAAAGAAACAAAGAAGAAGCTCAAAAAGTCTGCAGCCATGCTAGAAGTTCTGTGAAACTGTAGCATACGTAGCATGTTGATGTCAGCTAAATGCTAACTGCTCATAGTGACAATGCTAACATACGTTTAGCAGGTATTATTTTTGTTTGTTTACCCTGTTCATCATTTTACTTTAGTGTGTTAGCATGCTAACATTTGCTAATTAGCATTAAACAAAGTCATTAGCTTTGAAAGTCTTCTGTAATAAACAAATTAAAAGTTTGATCTGACACTAATAATAATTTTTAATATATATAAACATCCAAGTTATTACAATTCATCCTGTGGGGGGCATTTATGTCTGTACCAAATTTCAAGGCAATCCATATTATTTTCCTGGATAAATGAAAATGATGGCCTGCTGGTGGCACTACAGGAAAGAGATCACCAAAATCATTAGGCCTCATCCTCTGGGATATCCATGGATATCAGAACCAGATTTCCTGGCAATACATCCAATAATTGTTCAGATATTTCAGTCTGGACCAAAGGGGTGGACCGACCGTCCGAAACAGACACAATCTGTTTTATCTACAAAAGGCACTGTGTACGTTAGCATGTACCACACAGGGATGGAGCAGTAATCTCACACTAACGGGGTCCAGTCCGTCTCATCTTCAAGTCCATTTAGTAGCTTTTTCTGAGGCTCTCCGTTTCCATGATCCTTAAAGCTTACGTGGACCAAAGGAAAGTCATTCAAGTGGCAAGAAACATTTTGAAATTTGTCTGCAATTCCATTACAGACTCCATTAGTTGATGAAGATAATGTGAAATAATTGAAACAGTTGCTAAAAAGGACCTTGATATGACCTTATTCACCATTCACCATCAGCCCTCTTCCTGCAGGAGTGAAGAATATTCTCCCAACTTTACGTCTTCCTCCGCCGCTAAATGAATCCCCGCTGGAGCACTGCATCTGTCTTTCCTCCATCTTTCCCCTGTTGGTTTGTTTCGAACTTGTGAACGCCATTTCTGTCTGCTGCTGCAGTTTGTCTCCGTGTGTCAAACACATGCTGACTTGGCTTCGAAGAACGTTTCCCTCGATATGAAATGGTTTTGTGATTGATGCCTTTGCAGTTACAGCACTTACTACTTGGCATCTTTGGATATCTGTCTCACGTTGCTTTGCTCACACATCGAGCTGTTGATCGATGGACGAACATGCTAACGGAGTTCAACTGACTGATGATATTCTTTTATCGGCATTCAAGTATGTTTTTTCTTTGGTTGAGATGCATCTATAAGCTTATTTGTTTGTTTTTGAATGTATGATATTAAGTTTTGTTAACTATATGTATGCAACATATATATACACACACGTTTTATGTATGTATGTATGTACATAGATTATGTATGCAAATAAATAGATGGATAATAAAAGATGAATTATTTCAATTTCCAGTTAAGTTTACTTTTCAGAATTTCCCCGGATCTTATATTTACCAAACCTTTCAGAGACATGCACACGTGTGTTCACATCTTTGCAATCCAAGAGGAAAAAGAAAACAAATGCAACATCAAGTTGAACAGAAAAAGTTGTAGGACAAGCTAATACTTGAGCAAAGTGTTCAGAAATAAAAACCTATTGAGGCTCAGCAGAAGTCTCGTTAGATTCACATCAGTGCAAAAAAAGGTGAAGTACGAGCAGCTGCAGCTCCAGGATTCTGTTTTTAAACTTGTTGTTTAACTCTGCAAAGCTGAGCCCCCCCCCCCCCAGTAATTTTACTGCACACACTAATCAAGGCTGACATGCATTTCCATTGCCACTAGGAAAGGCTGCAATAACACACCACTTAATTGAACGTTAGATTCACTTAAACACACTTAAGGATAAGTAGAATCAGGAAATATCGTTTTATCTCAACCCGGTCATTTGAAGTTGCAGCCAAATGTTGCCTTCAGCTGTCAGTGGCAGCAGATGGATTGGGTCAACTGCAGTCCCATAATCCTCTGCTGCTCAGACAGGGTTTTCATCAGGAATGGATGTTTTAAGTGGCTCTTGACTCTCCCAGTGCTTTCATCTGCCCAGCAGCCCCGGGGAAGCTTTTTATTGCCTTTTAGCCTCCAAAACGTGTTCATCACTGTGGCATGAGGGACAACTCGGCATAAAACATTATTATTACTGCTACTCCTGTTAGACACACCGACGCAAACACGCAGCCATGAAGGTAAACAGGTGTGCTGAGGTAAGTGTGGCACGTCAGGTTCATATCTGACATATATGCTTCACTGAAGAAGTCAACAAACTAAGAAAAATATATCATTTGGATGATCTCATCCCATGTTCAACGTTTTGTACAACAAAGCTTCTTCCATAGGATGCATAAGCTTTTGTTTTCCCATGCACACGTGGAGTAAAACATGCTTTTCACTTCACATCACACTTGAACTCGTGCAAAGGTTTCTTACCCACAAACGCGATGAGAAGCAGAGCAGATGACGGCCCCATTTCGCACTCTGAAGGGGCTGAAACGGGTCTTCACCGGTCACACTGGGGAGTTGGGCTTTTCCTTTACGCGGCGTCCTTGTTTATTCCGACACAAATCCTCACATTGTGTATCCACAGCGCGGAGCAAACACTCCCGTGGTATCCGAGCATCATAGGAAAACGCAACCTCCGGTGGGCGACAGGTAACAAAGCGCCGCTTTAGGAGGTTCAAATCAAAAGAATCGCACACAGAAAACGAAGTAAAGTGCAAACTGTACTGCGGCACAACCTGCGAGAGTTAAACGCTGTCGCTCACTGTTGAAACGAAGCACCGCGGTCGCTTTTACGCGCGTCCTCCGTGCGTCCTGGAGGAGCGCTTGTGCGTGTGTTCGGAGACTCGACACACCTCTCCGCCCACCCGCCCGCCTCTGCACAGAGTTTATGGGCGTGGAGAGTGTGTTGAACGTTTTTCTCCTGTTAGGTGCACGCTGCAAAAAGTTGCCCGTGTGTGCAAGGTGTGTTAGTGAACGGTTGAACCTGGAGTCTTACAATATCTTCAAATAACTTTACTTTCACTATAATGCAAGCGCGCAAAGCAGCGTCATCATCATAGCGCTTATTTAAATCAATATATTTGTTAACATTATTTTTTAATGCATAACTTTGTTTAAAGCAAATCAGATTTAAACTCCGTGTGAGATTTTATCAAGTGACATTTTTTGCAGTGAGGACATGTTTACCTGTTCACACCTTTCTTTTAGGGGAAACGTGTCTTTGCTCTTCTTTTTATCCTTTCTTTTTATTACCGGTCTGCAAAGTCCTAATCCCAGGGATGTTTCAAAGTTATCTAACAAAGATTATTAGTAGCAGGACTAAGACTAAACCTTTTGTACACAAGTCCCAAAATGAAATGTTTACCATCCTCAACCTCTTTCCACGACAGTCCTGACATGAACAATGAAAAAGACTGATGCTGAAGCAACTGTGCACGGACACAAACATGGCAGAATGTGAGAGTTAAAATAAGCCGCTGTGGTCGCCGTGATATTAGGAGATTAAAATCATCACATTAAATGACCTTGTGTTATTTGGGCGTTCGTTGGCATTAATGTTGTCCAAAGCACCACACTTTCCTGTCGAGTCTTCAGTCACACGTGTTGTGTCCATCGTTCGTGATGAATGCTGCACATTTTTCTCTCAAATTATACACCTTCTCTTCACAGCCCGCCTGCCTGGAGGGAGGAACTGCAACAAAGGTTCACAGAGGCTTTTCCTCCCAAACACCTGTTATGTGTGTGTGTGTGTGTGTGTGTGTGTGTGAGAGAGAGAGAGAGACAGAGAGACCTTGGCCTTGAGTTTCTGTCTCTTCTCAACTTGTGGTTCTGTGCCGTCGCCTCTCTGATCTTTTGACCCCGAGGCGAGTCTCCAGCTCCTCAGCAACTGTGACACTGAGCCGATCTGTTATACCTGCTTTCAAACGCTCACTGTATCTGCACAAAACCAACTAACCCATTCAAATGTTTTTATTTATTCTATATTTTTGGTCAATTTCTACAAACTCAGCTCCACTTCACTTGTGAGTTAGTCTTGGAGCACATCACTGCACAGCTGCAAGTTATTTCAGCAGAAATCTACCACTCTTCTCATTTCTGCGAATTTAGAAGATATAGATGTATAATAACAATAAGATAACGTTAAAGCTCCAGCTTTACTTTGCACATATTTTTAGAAGAAAGAAGGAAGGTGGGTAGAAGATTGGCAGAGAAGCATTTTCCCACATGATTTGCTGATATAAGTCGGCAAAATCGTCCATGTCAAAATATGGAGACTACATTACCCACAATGCAACATGAGTGCAAACAGTTTGGTCGGAGATTCGGGTGTGTTATGCTAGTAACATAGCCTTGAGCTGCTAGCCTCAAGCAGAGGTGAAGAGCGGGCTACAGAGGTCTGGTACGATCACGCACACACATTGTTTTTTGTTTCTTTAATTTTCAAACTTGTAGTTTTCATCCCCCAACTGACGCTGACTTAAGTGACATTGCTTGAGGTAATTTATCAGATTCCTCTACAGCCACAGAAGCCTTTATATAACTACTTTCACATGTGCATCCTGAGACCTGTAAACACACTTTGATGTGTACAATCAGTGGAGTTCCCCTTCAAAATTCAATGACCCGCTGGCAGGTCAGTCAGCACAAACTCACGCTGTACAGCCAAACATTGTCCAAATTCACGGGACTTTATTTTGAAGTTCTAGCACGGAGCTCAACGTTTCCAATAATACCAAATATTTCAGGCTGAGTTGTGGGAAAATATTTTCATTTGATGTAAATATGTGGTCTTGGGTCTCACTATAAACATTTTACTTTACATATTTTGAGTTCTGTTTCAGTCGACGTAAAACGTTTTAAGGCACCATGTGTGTCTCAAAGTGCCAATATATGTTTTTGCAGTGTAAAGTTTTCACATGCAGAGAGGAATGATAGTGAAGGAGGCCCCGGCATACACAAATACAGTGTTTCACGTGCTTATCCAATAATCCTCCGATCCTTAATCAGCAGAGCAATGCTCCACTGAGGGAGCTCTAATTAATATCTATTGTCTGGAGTCTTAACCTTCACGGCTACCTCCCTCTATACGCTCCAAGGTATTTGCTCTTTTTCCTCTAATCCTGGATCCACGCTCTGGGAGAGTGACTCCAGCCCTCCTCTCTCTCTCAGTTTCTTCTTTTCTCAGGATCCGGAAAAGCCGCAGAGCGAGATCCGGACAAACAGACTGATAGGATTTGCAAGAAGCCCCGGAAGGGGTATTAATAAGAAGGCTGTATAGAGGAGAGGCTGGAGGCAGGGAGGTGAAACTGGGAGGGCTTGTTCTGGTGTGTTGACCCTTGCGTTGTCCTGTGTGGCTAATCAAAGCATCGCTGCACCCTCTTTGTGTCGCGGCTGGAATGTGATCCATGAGAGGTGGAAATAAGACTGCTTTGATTGTCAAAAGGCTCAATGGGACAGTAAAACCCACTTTTTTGCCATCACATTTCCTACAGGGAGTGTTGATATAATCTCATAAAAACAACTCTGTCATAGCGCTACGTGATGATGATTTTGAAACTTGTTATTCTCTTTTTAAACCATCGGGGACCTTTCTAACATGTTTTTTGCGTTATGCCTTCATCATCAGTCCCTAAACATGTTAGAGCAGATGAATGTGAGCGGGGACATTTTCAAAGTTGCTGTCTCCCTGTTTCTGATTAAAGCCGTGTTCTGAAGAACTGGATGACTGCGCTGTTTTCTGTTTGCCTCTTTTTCTTCATGTCTCCCTGTGGACGTTTGTGTCAGGAGGGAGTGGCGCACAATGAACATAAAACTCACACTGAGTTATGGGATGTTAATTTGTTAACCGTTGATTGTTTGTTACTGCATGTCAGGCCAGAGGAGTTACTTACTTAGATTATTGACGACAATAGCAATGTGTTTTCATGCTGTACAGCCAGACTTTGCTCAAACACCACAGGATTTTATCTGTAATTCTAGATTTAAAAGATTCAACAGTTTTATTGTCATATGTACAATAAACAACAGTTACACTATACAATGAAATTCTTACTTTGTTGATCTATCTGTACCATACAATATATATACATACACACACATATATATACATATATATATATATGTATCCTAGTAATAAATAAGTAGACTTGAGCCAGAACAGCATTCTAGCAGAGAGCTCAGCATTTCTAAATATACCAAATGTGTCAGGCTGAACTTTAGGGAAATGTGTAGAAAGTGATGCACAATACATGTAGAGTATCCCAATTTAGTGGCATTGTGCAGGCATATTAAACATAAACTCTCAGGTCTGAATATTTAATTAGTGTAAACATATTATACATCTCCTTTATCAGCTTGTTCCTTCATTAAACCTACAGTATAATAATGTGAGGCAGTGTGGAGATGATTTTAACATCATTAAAGCTTCTTAAACCTGCATTAACACATAGTTTGGCCACTTGGGGGCAACATAAAAAAGTAGCTACCAGCAGTTCAGTGCTGGACAGGCAGCTCAAAGTGGGTTTTTAGAGCTTTTTCTGCTGTGGCAGCAAAACGATGCAGATAAGAATGAATCAAAACAGTAAACCTGCAAACTGTAAAACCAAAACAATGAGCTGAAAGACACTAAAACGCTCCATAGAGCTGCAAAGACTAAAACAGTAGCTACATATAATTTGTACTGTTAATTTATTCACCCTGCAAGCAGAGTGAGATTTGTTATGTTTCAAATACAGAGTGTACATTTACTTGATTTTCTGGTCCTTTTTAGCGTCTTTCTTTGAACCTGCCATCCATCATGGAGTTAAAGGAGTACTCACGTGACTTAATATATTTTAATTCCATAAAGTTGGGGGACGCATGAGGCAGATTAAAGGAAAAGGTCAAAGTGTGTACAGAAGAAGTCGAGATATCCTAACTTTTAGCCTCTAGCTTGAAAAACACTGGATCCTACAATTCCCATAATGCAACTCAAGAGCTTGTTTCATCTGACCTTCCCAGACTGCTAAATACACACATCTTTAAAACTCACACTCAAAAGTAGTTATTTTCTCAGACGTTAAAAAGCTCCTCCAGACTGACTGACTCTACTTCTCTTGATCTTCGTGTGTAAAATCAGTGGGGTAACGCTTTAAGTGAGATCAAACATATCAAACATATCTCCAACCACTACACGTTTGCAGAAGAAGAACTGTGATACTCAGCAGTCAAACAATGAGTGAAACATGTGAGGTAGCCCTGAGCCCGGCCGAGAAGTCCAAGTTCACTTCCAATATGGCCGACAACTGAAACAGTACTGTTAAATCACTCCAGACTGGGAGCGGGGAAGCAGAGAGACAGAGGGAGGGGGAAAAACAGAGTGGAGAGGGGAGGAGGAGAGGGGAGGGGAGGGAGGTCTTTTCATCTGTGCAGCGTTGGTAAATACTCCCATGTGCAATGAGAGATCCAATTGTGTAGAACTTCTCTGAAATAAAGCGGTCTGCCAGGTCAAGGACAAATCGTCCTTGGGAAAAAAATATAAAAAATCCCAGAAACAAGTGAGGAAATGAAAGGGACAATATTCAAGGGAGAACACGGAGAGGCTGAAGAAACACAGTTCCTGCTGTCTTCATCTTGTTTTCTTTTCCCTCAATCATTTTTCATCTCCGTTACAAACCCGGGCTTTCATGTCCAACTTACAGTAGCTTGAAAAAAAATCCCACAGCAAGAGCCAGATGTTACAGTAACGTCTGTAAGGCAACAGGCCTTTGACTGATGACTTCCTCCAGGAGACCTCCGGGTCGTCACGTGGGGGTGAGGTGATCGTCAGTAAGCAGATATGAAAACGCTCGGCTCAGGGGAACAATGATAAAACTGAAACACTGACGGAAACCATCAGCTGTCACGTTGTCTGTGATGGATTGTTGACCGTGGGAGATTTTCAGCACCGCTGGCACAATCCAAAGAAAAGATAAAAATCCCTGAAGTTCACAGAAATCCATGATGAAGCACGACCCTTTCTGCTTCTTCACCGACCCACAGTAAAAGAGGCCCAGGCTGTTGTCGCTCTGCCGTGCCAGAGTCAGGATTCTTGCGTTTTTTGTGGCCCCTGGCGCATCCAGCGGCCTCTGGCCTTCTCTGACAGGCCCCTTGTTTGTCCTCCGTGGTGCCAGCCGCCTGGTGAACACGCAGGCTGACTCAACACCGTCCTGCTCTGCATGAAGCAGAGTCAGTCACCATGACTATAAATACACATGATGGCTTCTTCTGGTGATCAGCTCTGTAGGGCCCGAGTGTTTGAAAAGAGGGGGACCCGAGATAAAACCTAGAAAACATCTTGCTTCTTCAGAACTGTCACATAACTCGACGACCGCCGACACTCGCGCCCACCCCGCGCCGTGATTGGCCAGCTGTGCGGAGGTGAGAAAGTTACCTGGCTTTAAACTTCTCTCTCAAGCTCTCTTTTTGAATTTGTTCAGGTGAACAACCAAATGCAACACTATTAATGTCTCATCTTAATGACCCTATTGATCGCGTCTCCGCCTTCTGTCTCTATGATGACCAGCGTTTCACGGCCAACACTTTGTACTAGCATAACCTAGCCCTGACATTTCTAAGGAATTGTAGTCCCGACACCTTCGTCCTGCTCAAAATGTGACCCTTTTAATGAATAGACTGGGCAATATTACATGGGAACCTGTGTACCAACTTTGAAGCATGAATTGTTTCTGAGATTTCAGATTAAATAGAGAACGTTTTTCACAGTTTGTACGAAGAGTATTTCAGATTGCTACTGAAAGTCGTAGCACGCTGGTCCCAGTAGGGGCCACTGAGTTCATGTAAGTTTTGTGTTCAAGGATTTGAAAATGTTCACACTGTTAAAACAGAGATAGCAGATGGTGTCCCAGCTTTGATTCTATATAAAATGTCTTAATAGCATTCGTTCAACACAATAATGTTTGCAGGCAGCATCGCATCAGTTGGCAACTTGTTAACAAAGTATTTAAAAAAGGAATCAGCAATAAACAGCAGTTCTGTTGAAGGTTTGCCACAAAGTCAGATATAGAGATTTCATTTTATTTCTGTCCAAGTGGTTTTCCCCTGGGTGTGACAAGCAGCTGCACGCATCAAAGGCTCTGGCATGAGTGTGAGGAGGAGGAACAGAAAGCTGTGAAATGCTTCCTGATGTCGTGGGAGATGAGGTACACGGAGAGAGACCGAAATTCATTTATCACCGCCATTTAAAGTCTCGCCCACCCTTTTTGTATCAGCAGAACTTCTCGTTTTTGACCAGACAAGTTGATGACAATCTCATTTGTTGTAGGGTGTAGAGAGAGATGGAAGTTTGACAAATGCCAGTTTTGACAGCTAGAGCCAGTTAATAAACGTTTTATGTTTTCATACTGCACATAAAGTGATGCATTTTACGATTATAGATTATGTTTGTAACGTAGAAGAGGCCACAGCCTACATTCTGCCTTTATATCAAAAATATCCAAGTTCAAAATCTGTATCTGGAGCTTTCGATTGTATGAAATGATCTTCCTCGGCACACAGAGTCACCTGGTTGTCACTGAATTGAAAGTAGTTTAAGTCTTTTAACTCTCTTTTTTAGATATTGCCCAAAGTCAGGAGTGAAATTTCAATCTTATATTCACTAAAGTATTTAAATGTTAAAATAGAGTTTATTACCTCTTAAAATAATCTGAGACTGAGGTAGTTTAACATATTATAGTTAAAGTGTGATTAAACTCAGGATCTGGACTTTTAAGGGAACAAATAAGTCACCAGTTATTAGTACTTTAGTGCAAATATAAAGTGTTTGTTTGGTAGTTGTTGCCTGACGGTGCATCAGGTGATTATTATTATAATTATTATTATTAGTATTATTATGTTGTATGTCATGCTATAGGCCATATAAAAAGTAGCATGGTTGTAAAGTGTGTCTTACTTTTCTGGCCTGTGTGTAATTATTATGCAAAGTGTTTGTTAATCTAAATGTTGGCAGGTAATCCACTTGCCTTGTCGTCATTCATACCAGGCATCCACATTTATGCAAAACATTTGCATAACCCCCCCCCCTTCCCCAAGTGGACTGACAGGTGAATTTGACCTCTGCACTCTCGGTTTCTCTTGCTAGCCCGGAGCAGGAGGGCTATTGACCCGTCATTGGGTTTTGAGTGATGAGGTCAGCGCTGTTGGCTCCGAGCCGGCATATTTATTTTACACCACAGCACTGCAGCTGCAAGACAGGCTTTGCGATCATGTTGTGTTACTACAGTTATTGCTTCAATCTTTTATCCGCAAGTTCAAGTCTCCTCTCTGGAGGTTGTCAAAAGGCATTCTGGGAGGAAATAGCTTAATGATGAAGAAAAAGACCAGGCGAGCTGAGAGAAGGCCGTTATAGCAGAACAAACAGAGTAACTGAGAGACAAACAACCTTCAGAAGCGAGTTCACCATTATCACGAATGGTGAACATGATGCAGATCAAGCGGTGGATCAACACTTTATATTTTATTTTGTAAGACCGAAGGTTTGACGTTATACTGCTTATTTTTAAATGGACTGTAATTGATAATTATTCACAATAATCTAAGAGTCCAAAATGACTCCTGACTCATCCCAGACAAAACTGTACATTGTGTGAAAGCACAAAGCTTCGCAGGATCAAAAACTAACATCACTGCGACTCGACTTTAGACTTTGTTGTCCCCGGAGGAAATTTCTTTTTCACAGCTCTGCACAGCATCACCGCTCACACCCATCACCCATAATCACCCGCAGCAAAACAAACAGTATTCAGACAAGTGCATCCGCAACAAACATGACATCGGTGAAATAATCAATGGACAGACAGCCGGTCAGGGGCCGGGGCCCTCAGTATTCCCATCACTGAGGTGATCTGTTGAGGGCTGACTACAGTTTCTTAATGCTAAAATAAAAATTGGCACATTTTGACCATTTCTGTTTCAGCGACGGGAATTACGGCTCTTTGAAAGGAGCTGGTTCTTATGGCTCCGTTCTTTTCCGAGAACTTTTTCTTGTTAGGATGCCGGCGATATGTTGATCTGCCTTCAGACCAGGCCAGATTAAACATCATACCAATGCAACGTCGTTTTGCACGCGTCTTAAACGATCTAATGTCAATGAACATTACACAAGAGGATGCTGTTTCCCTCTGCTTTGTGACTGTATTTACCTGATATGTGTTACGTAAATACGCAGATCCTGCAACACTCGCTGGCTGGTTCTCACCGTTCACGTAAAGGGGAGCGGATTGAGGCACAACGATAAGAAGAACGGCTCTCACCAAGCACGACTCGGTTCCCTTCGTTCGTACCAAAGAGCCGTTGAAAAGAATCGCATCGTATGCGAACATAACATCACTAGTTTGTTCCAAGTTGTCAGGAGAGGCCGGGGTCATCACTGCAATCTAAAGAATCAGCGAGCGTTTGTATTACGTCGTTTTCAGGTTCGTGCACAGGCAGAGAGAGCTTGTTAGGGGTTGAAATGTGGTTGGTATGTTGGTAAGAGGAAGGTGTGGTAGGTGTCTTCGCCTCGCAGCTCTAGGTTTGAACAGATAACTTTTCCACCTGTAGCCCGCCGTGCTAACCGACGCTCCACCCTCCTGGCCCACATCACTTTCACCTGTGACTAATTTAGACGCTTTAGAGCAGAGACAGAATGTCATTTAGTGGTAATTCATGACTGCTCACATCGATTGTCGAAACACGTCTTCGCAGCGTGAAAATAGTTTTTGAGTTTTCAGCTGTCGGACACAGAGAGGCCGGGGAGGCAGGTACACTCATGTTTGTGTTTTGGAGCCTTTTGAGTGACGGGAAAATTACTGGAGGGTCACATTTTAAAAAAGGTACCGTCATGATGAACATTTGATCTTCTTTCTGTGTGTGCATGTGCCTGAGCCAAGACAGGAAAGGCATTAAGAGGATTTTTTTGATCCCAGTGATCTTTTTTTCACAGCGCAGATTTGTTTGTTCAGGGATTTCCAAGCACACACAGAGGACAGAAGTGGAGGTTAAGTCTTGCCATCACAGTTTCGTTGACATAGTGGCGTAAAAATGTTGTAACGGTAATACAATAGAAACGTTAGAGCTTAAAAAATATCTTGGCAAAGCCTTTACAGCAGTTTAAAGATGAGCGTGGGAGCCAAAGTCAGGCTATCTGTGCGAGGGAGGCGGTCGGGGCACGAAGGATTGATGGATTCTCAACGCGTCGCCACAGATGTGCGCTGCAATTTTTCCATGAGCATAGACAGATTTGCGGTGTGTGTGTGAAACAGAATTTGTCCCAGATTTTCTCTCTTCTTCTTCCTCCCTCTTTGCTGTCCTCTCTTCTCTGCGGGCTGGATGGAGGGGGCTTTGATGTGGCACTCTTTCAGTGTTGTGACCGCGGGCCCAAGAGGAACCAGATGCTCTTTGGACTGGCTTGTGGCGGAGAGGCATATATATAAATAAGAAAGAGAAGATGGGTGCAGGGCTACAGGGGGGGGCTGCCTCCATGCCAGCCGAGTTTACTGTAAAAGTTTCGTGCACCAAAGCAGACGGAGCAGCGTCTATAGAGTCTTGGTGGAGCAACAGTCTACAGGAAACAGCAGAGATTGTTCTCTCAGTTACGTCTGGTAGACAAACAAAACGGATTCATAGCAGGAAGACTTTAAGTCATCTGTTTACAGCAAGAACAGCAGGATGAGAGCCTAGTGGCCAGAGTTGAAATTGCACGTCCCATGATGCACTTAGGCCCAGAAAAAGCCCACCGACCCCATCCTGAGCCGTCACTAAAGAAAAATGAAGATTCAAACTGTAATCGATCACCAAGAGGGAAATTAAGCAGCGCAAAGAAAAGAAAAGAAAAGCTACTTAGCATCACATACACACACACACACACACACACACACACAATTATTATTGTGTATAATCAAAAATGGAGCCTTTAAGTCCAGTAAAAGGGTAAAGTAATCATCGTGCTGAGTGGGAAGGCTCAGCCACATGTGGCATCTAATGTGCATAAAACAATCCAAACAACGTGGAAACGTGATGGAACGAGTTGGTGTTCCCACGAAAGGGTCTGTCCATGAGGTTTTCAACTGACGATGCTTTTGGAAAGCTGATCATTTTATACTAATGCGGACAAAAGGCAACACTTTGTGACGGTGTTCAGTAGCATCTGATATGAAATGGCGGGATATTGAGGCAGAATATGACAACAATCAAAAGCAGATATTATGTTTCACCTCAAAAACAGAGATTACTTTTATTGAGGAAAACTGTTCTATTTAAAATCCCAGATTGTGATTTAATGAAAAGTAAAACCCAGATCCAGAAGAAAAGCCGACTCAGAAACGCACGACGTTGGCATTTACACTTTCACTGAAACATCTGAAGCAACTCGATGAAGTTCATTTGGGATTTAAGTGTCATCTTTAACTGACTTTTCTTTCTATTGACCTGCCCTCGTGTTCTTCTGCCTCAGTTAGCAAGTTTCCTACATTTCCCAGAATGACTTGAGACAACTCCCAAAGAACATGCCTGAACTTGCTCCCGTCAGCTGTGGGTTTTCTGTGTAGGTGGAGGGAGTGATGGTGGCAGTAAAAGCAAAACAGCAAGAGTTATTCTGGTCCCAAAAAGGGGGGGGGGGGGGAATTCAAAAGCGTGTTTTGTTGATTGTTGTGTGAGGTTTATGTGTTTAAAATCATTAAAAATCATTTAAATTTTGTCATCTTATCTACATTTGAGCAGTTACCAGAACAAGAAAAAACCCCACAAAACAATAAAACAGACTGTAAAAAGAAGGTTTTTCCAAGGTGGATATTTCCTTTAAGGACACTTCAGAAGGCCGAATATTTGCTGATACAGCAGGTTTGTACTCCGCGTCCTGTGTTTGAAGGACAGTCTGTCTGACCGCCGGGCCACCGACGACCACACCAGCATCAGCAGGATGACAGAACACAAACTGAATCAAATCCGTCTTCCCCCGCGACTCTCCATAACCGCTCGTACTGTACCATTACACAAACCTCATAATAGTTTTGATTTATGACCCTCATGTGACACTGTAGAGTCTGGCAGGAAGCCTATGCAGCTCCGTCCTCAGGCTTTGACCACAAAAAACATAAAGGCGTACATTGAGCCGGGGGACGTTAATGTAGACATGAAAAGCAATGAACGCTGCAGTTGATATTAATCTGACCTCTTTAAAATGATGCGTTTCCCTCTCTGTCTGAGCAAAGTCAGTCTTTCAACCATCCTTCATTTGCTTCCTCTCTCTGTTTCTTTCTTTCTTTCTTTCTTCCTCCGTCTCTCTCCGAGGCAGACACGACATGAAGTGTTTATCGTATATGTCAAATGACTGTTTACGCAGTAAACCAAAGCAGGGTAACGGACGCTGGATGCTAAGCACAATGGAATAATCCAACTGTTTTGATTGGCGGGCAATCGAACCTGGCAGAGAACAGACAGAAAAATAAGAGCTGATTTTGTTTATTAAAGATGAAGACAAGGACAGAGAGGGACGAGAGCAGTGTGGGGACGCTGCTGGGGGAATTTTCATGAGGTTTTAAATGAGCTGCAGGATCAGAATCGCTTTAATCGTCAAGAGCGATAAACACAGCAGAGTTTGTGTCGTTGACGTTGGTGCCGACGCATATTGACAGAATAGAAATTTGCAAAACAACCTGACTTACTGGTAAAAAGACCACATGACAGAGGGAGAGACATGCAGTAACCAGAACCAAACCGTGCATGTTGTGATGATGTGTGTCTGAACCGCTAATCTACCAAGAATGTCTCATTTAAAATGATGCACGAGTTTGAAGAGAACTGAAATTGAAATTTTGGCCAAATGAAATGTGAAGTAGTGCATGTTTCCATCATCTGCATTTCATGACATGATAAGATGACTCGATTAATATTCCAAGATGAAATTTGTATTGTTTTAATGAATAAATGTGCTTCGATCCACTTGTATCATGTTGGGTTTTTATCAGCAGTTACGGTGACGGAGAAAAGCAATGACACACAACAAGGCCCCTCTGTCTGGACTTGAACCCCGGATGTTGCAGTTACATGCACACCTGACACCTTTGCTCTTTTTATTCTCTATTGTTCGGGCTTTCTGGTGAAATGTAGGCGCGCAGGTTGCGGTGAATTGCATTATGGTAGGACTACTTTACCTACAGTACAAGAAGCTGATTGGTTAATGCAACTCCCATCGGGAGCTGGGTTTGAAATGGAAAATAAAAAACTTGTATGTGTATGTTTGAATTTGTATAAAGGAAGCCGCCGAGCGAACGACCCTCTTGCACATTCGCCTTTGTGCAGCTCAGAGAAGTGTTTCCGCCTTAACTCACCCAAGAGTTCCTACCTGACCTTTCAAGTTCAACCAGCCACACGTGCCCATAGCTATCTGAGTGCTCAAGAGATTTACTGTGAGTGTTTGACAGCAAAATTGCAGAGTTTGAGTTAAACTTGAATTAAAAATAAATTCATATTATGATTTAGAGTTTGACCGCAGTTCCTGTTCACTCTTTAACCTTGCCTGGTAACTAACACGTCCCTATAAAGAGTCGCTCTTTAGCCTCAGACAAATCACTGTTACCAAACCTACAAGATGCTGGTTTAAGAGTTTTAAAGTGCTTTCCAGTGAACATCGCGTCAGACGAAAAGTCGTTGACAGAAAAACTCCAAAACTGTGCAAGTGGTTTATTTTATGTGAAAAAGTGGTGCCAATTTAAGGATCCTCTTTGGTTTCCTTCTTAAAGATCAAAGGATCCTGGCTAATCTATTCGACCGGGCCTTGCTGTCTCCACGACAACAAGATCACAGACAGGAAGCCTGTCTCTCCTTCACAGGCCCTTGTCGTCAACAATGCGACCACTCAGCAGCGTCTGACTCTCCCATAAGTCACCGTGTGTGCATGCCTGTTTGCATTTTTGGGTGCATGCGTGTGTAATTCAACTCCACGAAGCACAGAACCTTTCTCATTTTTCCTCCTGTGCATGAGGGTATGTTTGTTGACATCTTTTTTTTGCTTTTGGAGTGATACACAATCTCTGCTACCCTTCTTTTTATCTCCAGGTGTGTGTGTGTGTGTGTGTGTGTGTGTGAGAGAGAGGTAAGTGAGAGAGTGTTGAGTTCTGCTTCAGTGACCCAGAAAACATCTTTAAATGCTGTGTTCTCAGGTCACTGTGGAGCCCCCTGTGTTTGCCCACCACATGATTAGAAACTAAGACTAAGCTTTTGTCTCTGGCTCAGAGAAGAGACAAAGCGTTACCACATTATATTCACATAATCCATCTTTTAAAAGTGAATACTTTTATTTACACATACATATGTATGCGTTTACAACTTTTGTATCGCACCAATCTAAAGGGTTCAGCATGTTTAAAACGAACTAGATCCAAACGTTGAAGAGTGTTTATACCTTTTCTGAATGGGAACACTCAAAGGCAGAAGGTTCACTCTCATTAGGAGCCAAACCTCCAGGTTCTGGTTCAGAAGTTAACAAAAACAAAAACATTTTTACTTAACAGTATGTTGTGTGGATCCTTCCATGTCTAGATAAGGATAATGGTATTTTTTTAAATTATTTAATATCTTTGTTTATTCAATATTTCCATTTTTAGTGGCCATTAACCCCATTTCCCATAAGCCCTAGACCATCATAACTGCTCGACAGCAGAGGTGAGTCAATGTGCGAGTCTAGAAGCCGCCGTTAGCCTAAACATGTTTGTAATAACAGTGATTACACACCCCGTTTGACAATCTGGCAAGAAGTTCTTTTGAAGCATACTGACGCCTTAAAGGACAGGTCTCGATTTCTTCAAGTCTGTGTTAATACAATACTCACATACTCATTCATCTCCTCCTTGCTGGCCAAGAAGAGATGCTGTACTAAAAAGGACCGTAACACTGGAAGATACCCACTCAAACACAGACAAGCTCTATTTCTGGAACTAGACTTGGCAGGTAAACCAAACCCCAGGCCGGTTTAATTTGAACAGATTCGAAACTAAACTGGATGGGAAGCTTCGTTAGTTATCTACCCAAAAGTTTCCAAAGATTAAGTAACCTTATTTGCTCGAGGTGGATATCTAACCAAAGACGTTGTGATTGTTACCAGTGGAGTTGTGAGCACAATGTGCAGCTCATCATCTCGCGGTCCTCCCGGCCATTGCCTGATGAGAACAGTGTGTGTGTGTGTCACAGACTTTTTGTCATCTTCAGATTGTTTCAAGCTGAAGTTGAACAATATGATTTGGATGCCTGAAGGCCTTTACGGACTCAGGGAATGTGTGGCGTCTGCGTCTCATTAAGAATCTGTTATAATCTTATGATTGAAAGATGGAATGAGGCTGTGAAAGCTGGAGGGATCAGCTGCAGTACATTAGGACTTAAAGCCTGACAGGTCTTGCTGTTCTGGGTTCAAGAAATAGATTCCATGGTGTCCAACTAACCGGATTCTTCCCCCCTCTCCACTCCATCTTGTTTGCGTAACATCAAGGGCTGGGTAAATTGAATTGATAATCCCCATTCTTTTGGGGTATGTGGTGCTTTGTGAAGCACTGAATGTGAAGCAGAAGAAGTGTGTGTGTGTGTGTGTGTGTGTGTGTTGAGTTTTTACGGCTTGTTGTTTGAGCCGTTGTTTAAGCACAAGGTGGTTTTGATTTGTCCATAAGTACATAAACATTTAGCGGTACCGCTTTAAGTCATACTTTATAATAAGTTGTTAGTCGTGGCTTCAGAAATGGTTAATTATACTTTACAAATCAGACCAAAATTCATTCATAAAAACAACATTTGGTTGCCAGGTTGTAATAAAATCCCTTTGGCTGATATATCCTCCTTTAGCATAATTAGCACATAGATTTTTAGCTAGCACTTTCACACTGCACTAATTCATCTTGATGGTTTATTAGAAAATGAGTCTTGATACTTTATTATTGACTTTGTTGCATTTATAACTAAAAACTTAATTGCTTATTACAAAACTCATGACCCTTCATTAATGACTTACTTAGAGCGATACTCTTTGTTTGGGGATGGGAGTCATAATTCTTGCAATGCACCATCGCCTTGTTTTGCACAACATCACACTACAAGACTACAGACTTGAGTATTGCTCCCATACACTGTTTACAGTTTGAATTCGCCGTAACAACACAAGAACAAGAACAGGAACTAAGTGGGCGCCGCTAACCACGCAGTCAAGCGGGCAACACTGTTAGTTAGCTGGTACAGCGACCAACAAATCATTTTACCAGTAGGCCTACTACCAGTGTCGTGATATACGGCATCGCCTACAACAACGCCACCTGTGGGCTAACACCACATCAGTGAAACCTCACAGACACTGGACAAGAGGAACACACCAGCTGTTTGCAAACATCAGACCGACTCCGTCACAGTATCGACAGGGAAAGGGAAAAGGTCATCGGCCAGAAGTCGGTGAGCAGCCGGTGAACGATCATGGAGTCAAAGTGGGACCGGTTTCACCAGTCACAAGAACACAGACGTATAACTGTCCAACTTTTGGTCAACTTTAGCATTTGCTTTCTTTGTAAGTGTTCTTACCCCTGGTGGGAATGATTTCATTTTTACTGCACAACATCTTGAGGTTTACTTCAGCAGCTAAACACTGTCCGCCCATCAGGGAGTCCAGATGTGACTCCCTCACCGTCGCCGTCTAAAGTGAAATATTGAGTAAAGTTTCAGCATCACTTTAGGAGACACTGATTAAGAGAAGTGTCTCAGAGTTTATTAATGGCCGGGCCGAAGTGTTGTATGACTCGTTCAGCCATTAGGAACCTGCAGAGCCCTCAGCCCTCTCCTTCCTCCCCTCCTTCTCTCCAACCCGCACTGTTTCAAACACTTCATTACTGATGAGTTGCGAGGCAGTGGATGTTCAAACATTTCACTGACTCCATCTCTTGGCAGGGTTGATTTTTATTTTCTGGTCTGGTCCCGCCAGCAGGCTGGAAACAGATGGGAGGAGTGAAAATGTCAATATCTAAACTATCTCCAACAGTTGCCTCATGATCTGTCACGAGTGTTTGTCGAGTTTGTAAATGAACAGTGCAGCTGCAGATTTTATATTATAGTGCAATTATTTTACAGTTTTGTCTCACTTCTGTAAATGGAGGAAAACTGTGTGTATTCCTGATTAAAGTAACTGAGATGATTCACATTAGTGCTTTTCCAGCTCTGTTAACCCAAATAACTATTCCTGTAGAGCAAAAACAATCCTCTCACAATTTACTGTTCCTATTTCTATTTAGGGCTCCTCAAAAGTAGTGGGCAGCAGCTGCTTCTGAGGATGCACTCGTGTTTTCATCAGGATTTTATGGAGAACTGGTGTTATTATTTGTATCCTTTAATTTATGAGGGCTTTTCAGTATCATGCAGGCAGATAAAGACATAACTGCTTTATTTTTTGTTGCGTGCAGGAAAAGCAACACACTCTGTGACACATGTGCTCGTGGATTAAGCCAAGTAATTCATCATTTATAAACATTTGGTTTCCATTTTATAAATGCATATCAGATTTATGTAACGGACAAATGAGTCCCCAACATTTGGGAACAGTGACTGTTTCTCCAAGCCAAGCTCATTTTGATTTGCATGCATGCTTTGTGAATTAAGAACACAATGCAATATGGGAGTTTGTTTATCAGACAATTTCCTTTATATTTATTTACAGAGCTGCATTTTTACTTTGTTGCATTTAACACTTTTGTCAAAAATGTTCTTAAAAATGTCAAATAATGAGCGCAAACTCTGAAATACAGCTCACATGTACACTATTTTGTGACTATAACTAAGTGAAAGTGATGTTCCTCCACTAAGAAAGGGTTATTTGCCAATAGCATGAAGTGAAGAAGCATTTTTCCCATTTTCATCCCATTAAACACCATCTGATAAAGTTTAGAGGAAAAACAGTTTGAAAAAAGACAGAGATGACAACGTCCTCACTTTTTATTTTATCCAAGAAATATTATGCAGAGTGCTCCTTGACCATTAACAGCGCTGTAGACATCCTATTCACTGTCCTTTATACACTCTACTAAACAGTTGTCTGTCTCCCCCCAGGCCTGTGGAAACACCCCCTGACTGCTGCACATACTGACCAGAAGTTGGACCTGTCATCATGCTGTATTTCAGGGGTGTTTGACGTCAACATGTGTTGTGTTCTTCCGTAAAAGCAGAGGAACGCGAAAGGATTAATCTGGTGCAGCAGTCCAGAATTTGCAAATAATACTGAACATAGTTAGAGGATTGCAAACAAAGGACGAGCTCTGCTGGTCTATTCTCAGTATTAAATCATGTATTATTGAATCATTGACTGGTTAATACACAGATTCATTTTAGCGCAGCTTGAAGGCCCACCGATCACGTTTGAAGGGGGTGAGGTTTTGGGTTTTAAAGGCCAAATCAGATACTGAGCGACAGAGTAATCTCCATGAGCGCAAAGGCATGCTCTCAGCATTCCTTATTCTGGGGTGGACCACCCAAAAAGACCCCCACGTCGCCTCCCCCTTCCCTCCCAGCTTACCCAAACACCACCACCACCCCCCGTCTCCTGTTACAAGGCATCGCGGGTCTCCAAAAGAAAATGTCACAAAAAAAGGAACTTGAACTTCAAAAGCCGACTAATCTGAAGTAGCCTGAGTTAATCGTGTGCATCTGTTCCACAGCTCTGAAGCTTCTGACCTGCAGGAGTCTCGCTCTGCCGGCTGCTTCGCCATGCAGTCAGCACCGAAACATTAACCGAAACACTGGTAAAACTATCCCCCTGAGTGTTTGGACGAAGAGCCTCTCTGGTCAATTTTGTTGACAAACCACATGGAGAGGTAGACTGTCATTTGGAGGTTGAGGAGGCTGGCGCTCCTTCCAAAAAGTCAGATTTTCGGAGACTGTTATTATTAAGTAAATGTCATGACCTCAGTCGAGTATTTCATTTTAATCCAGATGAACTATTTGCAAAAGTCCGACATCAAGGAGGAAAATCAAACCTAAGCTCTTATTTTTTTGTCAGACGTTATGTTGAAATTTGCCAAATGATTTACTTTTCTAAGCTTGATGTGTTTCAAACAGTAGCTCTCTCCGTTGGACACAAAGTTATTTTCCAGTTCCAACTCATAGCTGCACTAGTTATTCAGATCAAATGATAATATGACAGGGGTCACTTGTACTCATGAACCCACAGAGAACGATTAGCCGACTCTGCAGTTCCCCTCAGCTCTACAAAGCATTATAGCGCCTTTCATCCATAGTCCTGTTTATAAAGATGGATGATGCGTCGCCACTTCCTCTTATTGTACAAAAAAGAAGCCATAATATCCCGGATACGGGAGCTGCCATCTTGTGCTGGTGACGTTATTTGGAGAAGGAGTCTGCGCAGTAGACTACATACAGGATCAGGATGTTTTGTCTTACCCCACTGTACTTTACCTCACCAAACAGAACGTAGTGGAGCATTTAGTAGCTAAAGAGCCCGATATTTCTATCAGGAGGTGGTGGAGGCAAAGCTAAGCTAAAAGGAGAGCTCTGTGTCTGTTGAATGTGTATATAGACAACTGTTGATAACATGACACATCAACCTTAGCTGATAATATCTTAATGTTGTGCTTACAACTTGTTCCAGTGCCCCTAAGCGGCTCAAAAAGATGTTCTGTAATTACTACTGCTTTAGGTGTTAATGCTTCTACAGAGTTCTTACTACAAAGTACAAACTTGCAGGGGACAAGGTCAACACATTTGTACAAACACAACCACACACACAAACCTAACAAACAAGTTCAGGCCTGAAACGCTTCACTTCCTAATAACTTAATCTTGGCAAACCAAACAGAGACACAGCTTGCATAAAGCCCGGCCGCACATACTCTCTTTGGCTGCCAAATATTCCAGATCTGATGCGATCCGTCCTGATACGCAGATGATAAACAAGTGGGTCCAGATGTTTCTTTCTACACAGTATTTGGCAGGTAGACTACTTTTACAATATGCTGCTACACGGAACGAAAGTGAAATGAAAGTGTATCCTCTGAAAACGCATTGTGACAAAACAATCCTGCCTTCAGTCCACTCGTTAGCTTCTCCCCGACCTTTTAACCGTATCTCAGTCTTTATCTGCCTCATTGAGGTGTAATGCAATGCACCCACAAGACATGTTGTGAGTGGGGAGTTCCTCTGGCACGACTTGATTGGCAAGCCTCTCAAAACATCTGCAGCCCACAGCTCAATGGAGCGAATTTGGGCAAAATGCATTCTGGGAAATGTAGGATATTCCCTGACTCAAATAGAAGGAAACACAGCAGGTTTGGGCAAAGTGTGTCCAGCAGAAAGTTCATCAGAGAACAACTGCTAAAATGTACTTAACGTCACAGATTGATGTCTAACAGGGTAAGAAGATATAGGGGTTGATTTGCCCTGGGTGGATTATTTCAAGTTTAATAAAATGTCTTTTTGTCATGTAAACTATATACTGAAGTGTTTGTAGATCATTTTACAAATTGCATGCTATACCATGTGTGTTAACAAGATATTTTGCCTCACAAATGTATATATGTTTTAATGTATTTCTTACCCCGACAAGTGCATTATTGACACTGCAGGTGATTTATATATTTTGTATTAATCAGGGAACGTTTTATGGGTATAGATTTTGTTAAAGTCAGTTTGAACTTTAACCTCTTGAGCACTTGAACTGCTACAAACTCTGTAGCACTGTTCAGATTCCCAGAATTGAAGCTTATTTTCAGTGGAGATCTCAAAACTTCCTAATATATCAGACTAAATTACAGGATATGTGCATAAAATAATGCACGGGACGTCTGGTGCAGCCATAAGCCAGCAGACATTAGATTTCGGATTTTCTTTTGATTCCTGTGCATTCGGACTACAGGATCCTTAGCACGGTATGCCATTAACAATATGGGAACATCCTGGGTTAGCTATATGCATGTGTTCTACATACCAGGACAAAGTCTTTTATATTTATTTTACCTGTCAATTTTATTCTGACTCTGGTTGCCTTTTGAATTATTTTGAATTTCCCCAGATGTTCCCCAGCTCTGCACTGGAGCGACCCGTCTGCGATCATACGATATGTCACACAGGAGCCAGACGTCACTGACATGAGTAAAGGTAATGTTAGATTTTCTCTCCATTTGGGAATAATGACAGACCCCCAACCAAACTGTCTGCATTCCTCGCTGTGGGACAGAGGCAGAAAAAAAACACCTATCGCATTTCATCCTCAGCATCACCTTCGCCAAGCAGATAGCAACTCCAGTAACATGTGGCCTGCCCTTGAAGATTACCCAAAACCACATGTGAATCCCCCATCCCCTCACACACACACACACACACACACACAAGTGCATTCACAGGCAACCGGTGTCTTGGAGTGGGGTGATTAGGGGGGAAGCCAAAATCAAAGGAACTAATCTTGAAAATTAAAGGACTTGCAGACGGGCCATCTTTTCCTCTCTCAGGCAGGAATGCTTCTCATTAGACAGCTGCCTCAATGTGAACCAGCAACCCACAGATGCAGATTGGAGTGGGCGTTCGCTTTTTCGAAACCTCTTTCAGAAAAAAGAGGGGAAAAAAGAGAAGGGCTCAAAACCAGTGTGTCTGATTGGGTTTAGATCTGAACGTAACAGGATGTGTTGCAGGATTTAAACCAAATGCATTATTGTTGCACAGTGAGGGCAAGTTGCTGATTAATACAATCAATCAATTCAAGAGTTAGTACACCTAAATCACTAAAAACATATATTTGCACTTTACACTAGTGGTTTGCAGCCATGCAAATAGTTTTGGTTTTATTTGCCAAAGTTTTGAGACATCTCTAAAACGTCTGCAGCCATTCAGATACAGTGGAGGTAAATGGAATAAGCATGAAAAATTCAACAATAACGTGTCCAGTAACAGTGTCCAAGCTAAGGACCCACACACTGAGCAATATTGAACTGTCTCAGACCGAAGTTGACATTCGTTAGAAAAATGTGTAAGATCACCCACCGTCCATTTAAACGGGTCAGTTTAGAGCTTTGTATCAAAGATTCTGAAAAACCCAAAAATTAGGACACAATTTTCAGTGTAACTGCTGTTACAACTCCATGTCTATACCAACCAATTGGAGTACAGCATAAAATGACACAGAATGCAATTTCCCCATTGAGGGACTAATAAAGGTTCATCTTATTTGCAGAACAAAAAAGCTAGTTTCTTTGTTTTTCTACATTTTCAAACCAAAAGAGCGCTGCAGATGGATGACATGAATTGATGACATGTCTCTGATTGTGTTTTTTTTTTTTTTGTAATGCTACAATTCACCAGACATTCATCACTCTATGTGACATATCTCCAAATTGATCTCATACAGGCTGACACAGATTGTGACCAAGATTTTATTAGACCCATCTTGCACCGTGTCACATGCAATGAATGTGTAGAATTGCTGTCACAGTTTTCACAGGGGCTATTTGATTGGTAGAAAGTGAGTCTTCCCACGTGAAAACAAGATGGATATCTCAAAACCTTAGCACATAAAACAAAAAGCATCTCCTTGGCTAGACACCATTAGATCTGAGTGTTACTTTTTATTATTCCTTTTTGTAATTGCATGAACTGATCTTTTAAAAGAGGAGATATGGCCAAAGAAATCTTCAGCTTATTAATATTATTATGTTTTTTTATATTGGATTTTGCTCAATAGAATTTCCAATAAAGGTTAATTCAGCAGTTGTTACTGGAAGCAATTGTGAAAACACAAGAAATTCAGTGATAGTGATTACAAATCATGAAAAAATGAGATATTTGTAAAACTGAATTACCACGGTAACAAACTGGATTGGATAGTCAAAGATAATCGTCAAGACCTCGTGCAACAGTAAGAGAGTCCACAAGAGTAAAAGTGCAACATAACACTCAACAGTTGCATTAGTAGCACATTAGCCTCAGACAGCTAGCATAATGGCTAGCTTGGTTAGCAGTAAACTGATTGAAGAAAAACTAAAGTAACAAATAAACCATCACAATACAGCTCAAGAGTACCTGAAGATAATGCTCCAACTAGAGTATTTGGTAGGTAGATAAAAACATAATTGTTAATATTTGCTTGGTCACAGATTTCACAAAATGGCGGACGTAACAATGTCAGTTAAACTGCTTTGGAACTTTGCCAGCTGTGGTTGCTACTAGCAACAGAATGTTCAACTGAAACCAACTGCAGGTGTCAGCATACAGCTAATGGACCGCAATGGACGGGAGTAGGTTGATGAAAGAGTTAATAAAATGTTAACTGATAACATAATTAATCATTAACTAGTTCGCTTTTGGTTGTAATGACCAGCCTTTCTTTGTGACAGGACCAAATTTGTCAGTGTCAAAGTTAAAAAAAGATAAAGCACATTTATCTCTGGAGTGGCATTTTCCATTTTCCTTTACCTTACCTTGGGAAAAAAACAATAGTCTCACGGTAGGTGGAGAGTCATAAAGTCATAAATCACATCCCTTCCCCCGTCCTCTTCATCCCTCTGTGTCCATGACATGATGGATATGAAACACTTGAGATCACGTGTTTGTGTTTAAAGTGCCTCACATATTAGAACCGTTGCCCAACACCTATTCCCATGTTTAACTTATGTGAGTGTGTATTTGTGTCTTTGTGTGTGAAAGGCGGCGGTGATGGGTGAAAAGGAAGTGCACGCACAAAGTATATCCACTTTCTTTCAGAGCATGCCTCGAGTTTTGAACCCTTAACTCGCATTAACTTTATCGAGCTGGTGAATTATTCACCGCGGGAGCCATTTAATCATCCGAGTTTATTTAACCTTTCAGAAAGCCAACAGGCCCATGTCATAGGTATGTGTACTCTACAGGGAAAGGCATGCGCTAAGTGAGATGGTGTATAGAATTAAGAGTCAGCGCCGTTTCCTGTTTACGTTCACACGCTCCACTCCCATAAGCTGTTACGGGTTTGTAGTCGAGTAAAAGTCAAGCTAATATGCCCCTGCTTCTTTTCTTGTTGATCTTAAGCAGCATTATCTTTAGCTCTAGTGTCTCGCAGATGTGCAGAGAAATAGGTCACCACTCTTGAGCACATGGCACCCCAGTTTAGCCTCTTGTAATGGTATCGTCTTCGTCACTCCACCTGTTCCGTGCACAGTGCGTCCATTTTGTGCCGAAACAGCAACTGCTGGGCTGGAGGCGGGTAGAAAGCAGCCCGCCAACCTCCCCCCTATGAGGTGTTTATGGCAGCAGGTTGGATTTTAGGCACTTGAGCTATGCGACCCCTTCATCCCACACTCGAATGTAAAAACAGTCCCTTCATTCCTCGCCAGGAGCCCCTACCATCGCTAATCTTTGAAATCTTAGATTGTGGGAATATGGCACAGAAATGTCCACCTTTCATCCCTGTTTAAGTGCAAAGAACTAAAAGACAGTTCTGGTCCGATGGTGAGAAACGTGGCTTTAGAAGATTTCCCAGGAAGTACATGCACGTAACAACTGCTCATATCTTTCCATTGGCAGGAGCTACCTGGGTTAGGGTTCGTTTCCTTTGAAAATGTCTCATTTAATAACCGCCTCTACTGATCCACCACATTACATTATGTAGGGTGGTTGTTGCCAGATATTGAGTTTAAAACCTTTGGCTGCGGTGTTGTTGACCACTTGTGATGGTTTAGAAACAAGGCCTCCACTGTTCACGTAGCAGCTCACTGTGAACGAGATCAGACTGATGACGCTACAGCTGCTGATAACGCTGGCTCTGGGCTGATTAGAGTCATGTGTGACAGGATGAAAGTAGAGGCATTGAGGGTAAAGTTTAAAATGGTTATCTCCAGATTCGTGTTGCTTTGAGTGACTGTGGTGTTTTTTCCATCACACTCTTTCCATCACTTGTAAAAACAGAGACTTTTATTCCTGTTAAGATTAAATGTTTTTGGTGTTGACAGGAAAAATACAGCAATGTTTTATGAGCTTGAATGTTCTTTAATCTCTTGATTTGTATCTACAGACAGACAGTAGATGAGCATCTGCATGTCATCTTTGAGCAACAGGTGCAATGTTAAACCAGGTGCATTGTGAACAGTCAAAATACCCTTAAAGTGGCACTACAGCCATATTTCTTTGACCATGTGTAATGTGAAAGTTGTTGCTCATAGTGACAAACTCAAATGATCACCCAGCTCAACAGTTTCGCTTAGCTCAACAAAGCTCTTTTAGCTGCATGCTAACTGTTTAGCACCAAGCAGCAGACACATAGCATCTGGCTGGTGAACATAGTAGAGCATTTAGCAGGTAAAGAGCCAGATATTTACCCCATGACTTTAAGCAAAACATTGCTTAAAAAATGTGTGAATATTGGACTTCTTTTCATTGGGAGGACAGAAAAACTGCTCCAAGTGGATGCTAATGATGCCGTTGCTGTCTGCTGCTAACTACTTGCTAACACGTTCACCATTATGGAGATAATTTTGTTCCATTATCAAACAGTCAAAAAAAGTGGTTTGAGAGAGAAACTTTCCCCACTTTTGCTTTCAAACTCTAAACTTTTGCTTTCAAACTCGAAACTTTTGCTTTCAAACCCTAAATTTTGCTTGCAAATCTAAAAGTTTTGCTTGCAAACCCTGAAGTTTTGCTTGCGAATCTAAAACTTTTGCTTTCAAACCCTAAAGTTTTGCTTGCGAATCTAAAAGTTGTGCTTCCGGGTCCGCTTTATGCCGTGGGCGGGACCTACGCTGAAAGACGTTTCTATTGGCCAGTTGTGATGTGAGTGACAGCTTGGCAACAT
>JAVQJD010069657.1:0-15000 GCA_036023655.1 Nannoperca australis
GTGTGTGTGTGTGTGTGTGTGTGTGTGTGTGTGTGTGTGTGTGTGTGTGTGTGTGTGTGTGTGTGTGTGTGTGTCAGCTTCACAGGGCGCTGGGGTTCCTGAAGTTATGGCCTGCAAAGCGAGCCTGGTCGCCCAACTCCTCCTCAATCCTGCAGAGACGAGAAGGAGAGAGCAGCGAGAAGTCATTTAAATATAGAAAACATTTCTACATGAAGACATGTCCGTCCTTCGTCAAAGTGACAAATCAATAACTTAAAATCATAAAAACCAAAACATCTCCTGAACAAAAAGCGAGCTGCAAACAGCTGAAAAAGCAACAGCTCACAAATATATAATTTCACTTTTAAATAAAAGACAAAAAGGAAACTGTGCATTTGTTAGGGACTATTTTCAGCAGCGGATGAATCCACATTTGGTGCTGTAGTGAGTATTTGGGGCGACAGGACGGTGTCAGTATTATTAAATATTTATGAAAATTAAATCATTTGCAAGCTGCTTCCCGCACTCTGTAACAAACATATGGAATATTTAAAATGCCTAAAAAAAGAAATCAAGTGGAACACAAACACAAAAAACATGTTATTTCTATTTGCTTTGTGTGTCACTATTCAAACTGTTAAATGACGATTATTCTGCCTTTTGTTTTTAATAACTTAATGACTGTCAGCAGGCAGACGCCACTGAGTTGCATTATGGGGAAATGCAGGATTCAGGGTTTTTGGAAAAGTCTGGATATCTCGGCTTCAGCTACTAAATCTACTCCTTTAAAGAAATTAAAACCACCGCACATCTCTACAGCTGCCCCCGCAGTGACGACTCACTACAGTATAAATAACTAATAAATCATGTCTCTGCGTGTGTGTGTGCTTCTGATTAGCGTTTTAGCTGGTTAATGCTCCTGTAAGTCTCTCCACCTCTCCTGCGTCTCCTCAGCAGCCTGATGGGATTACAACTCTGAGCTGATCCTCCTCCTCCTGCTCCTCCTGTGTCACCTCCTCCTGGGGTGACGCCGGCACTGCTGTCGCCTGTCACGTCAATTAGCTCAGTGATGCTAAGCGCTAAGAGGAGGCGGGCACCTGAGGAGGCGTGTTACTGCCAGATTTGTACACAGGATGTATAAAACCAAAAAAAAGAAGAGATTTAAATATTAAATGAAGCGGGTGCCAGTTTTACTTTAAAAAGCATCAAGAGCAGGTTTCACTGTTCTTTCGATGTATTAAAGTATCTTAAATATATATAAAGTCTTCAGAAAACAATCAGCCAGCAGGCGATTAAAGGTAAAGTCACATAAAAATGAGCACCAATTTGTGAAAAAACTGTGAAACTACTCGTGAATACTTTTAAAATAATTAAAATAATTAATGTCACGATTTATTTCTTCAGGCTCTCATTGATGAAACAATTCAAGAGAATAAATAATGTGTTTCTCATTTTCTTTTTCTGATTACGAGACTTTAAACATTGTTTATGTGCTGCTCCTGTGTGTGTGTGTGTGTGTGTGTGTCGTCAAGGCAACCGGTTGCACCTGAGAGATGGGCGTGGCCGCGGGTATATAAGGCCTGCTGACCCAGTTTTCGTCGTCCCTGTGGACACGTTGCCCACTGCATGCGTGCAAATCTGTGTTTCCTCAATGGCAGGTCACCAAATATGTCAATTCTAGCTATGTTTTGGGGGAAACGTGTATATGGGATATCGTAGATTACACTCTGCTGTAAACTCACTACTGTTTGATGACTTGTGACTTGTTTTAAACGCGTTTTCTGTTCAGAATGTCGTAACAATAAAGCTTGATTGAACTGAGCAGATCAGTGATGATTGTGTGTGTGACGGGAGAGACGGACCTCATGAGTTGGTTGTACTTGGCCAGCCTCTCAGACCTGCAGGGGGCGCCGGTCTTAATCTGCAACACACAGACAAAGACATCCCAACAGACACTTTAGAGACAATACTGACCTGCGTGTGTGTGTGTGTGTGTGTGTGTGTGTACCTGTCCAGTGCAGAGTCCCACCACCAGGTCGGCGATGAAGGTGTCCTCTGTCTCTCCTGAGCGATGGCTGACCATCACACCCCAGCCGTTCGCCTGAGCCAGTTTACACCTGAGAGACAGTTTGTATATTTACATTATTTATGTGTACAGAATACATTGTGTGTGTTTACCTTTTCACCACTTATATACAAGATATACAATACATACAAGAGTCACGTTGCTAAAGTAACTACAACTGCTAATTACTTGAATATAAATACAAGCACAAGACGATTAACATGTGAATGAATTTTAAACTTTAAGCATTAGCTAACATTAGCCAACTTTAGCTAACATTAGCCAACTTAGCTAACATTAGCCAACTTTAGCTAACATTAGCCAACTTTAGCTAACATTAGCCAACTAATAGCTAACAAGCAAAGGTGCGTTTTAATTGCTTGTGAATTCAGTTTCACTTCAAAAGTCATTGAATGTGTTTTATTTGATTATAAATGTTTCCATATTTCCACGATAACGTCCTCTTCTGCAACTTACAGCAGCTTCACACGACATATTCTCCAGCTTTTGTTTGATATCTAGCGTCGGAGGCCGAACTTGTCTTGATTACTTTAACACGTGAGCGTCACCTTGAACCTTTTAAAAAAATCTGTCAGTTCAGTAAAGCGTTGTTTTAGTAGTAGTAGTTGAATTGTTAAATAGTTGGTATTTGGGATCAGCCCTAGTTTCCAGGTTGCTGTTGGTTAAATAAAGTGATTGTTGGAAAGAATCTTTTCCAACACCTCTGACGTCTGAGACTTGACAGTAAGTCTGTCTCAAGTTGTCAGTGCATCCAAAGCAGACGTACGCCTGTATGGCCTCAGTCACAGTGCCGATCTGGTTGACTTTGAGCAGCAGGCAGTTGCAGGCTCGCTCCTCTGCAGCTTTCTCTATCCTCTTAGGGTTGGTCACCGTCAGGTCGTCCCCCACGACCTGGATCCCCACCTGGGCCGTCAGACGGGACCAGGCCTCCCAGTCATCCTGGTCGAACGGGTCCTCGATGGACACCACTGGGAAGGAGGGAGGAGACAGGCGAAGAGTTAATGACAGACGTTTTTGTCTCTGGCTGAAGGTTTGACAAACACAACAAACACAATCCACCTGGGTAGTTGTTGACGAAGTCCTGGTAGATGTCGGCCAGCTCCTCTGCAGAGATGTGTCTCTCTGAATCTGGTGGGGATTTGAAGTCCAGGTCGTATTTGCCCTCGCGGTAAAACTCTGAGGCGGCCACGTCCATCCCGACCACCACCTTCTCCGTAAAACCGGCCTTCTCTATGGCCGTCTGCAGCAGCTCCAGAGCTGGGGAGCGGGAGAAGGATGGAGACCTAACCTCATCACTCTCTGCCCTGGGTTTTGCCTCTCAGGTTACAAACAGGTGTAGCTTGTTGGGGCTGTAGACACAACCGAGGGCTGAAAAACTGATGCAACCTCCTCAACGAATGTCTGACTTCATTATGCAAACTAATGGTGATATATTTCACATTTAAGACAAGAAAACATTTCATTTAAAGCGAAAGCTTGTTTTCCAGAGTTTGCATGTAGTCGTTTCCTCCACATACCTGCCAGCACGTTCACTAAATGAAGGAACCGACGAAGACGAGGCAGGTTGAGGTTAAACAGGTTAAACTTATAGCTTCCTCACCCTCGCTGTTCTCCAGGATGTTGGGAGCGAATCCCCCCTCGTCTCCCACGTTGGTGGCATCCTGGCCGTATTTCTCCTGGATCACCCCCTTCAGCGTGTGGTACAGCTCCGATCCTATCCTCAACGCCTCCCTGACAGACGGAGGGAGGGGAGAGATCACCAGCAGGAGGGAAGGAGTCAAAGACAAATGAACAAAATGTAGTTTTGTTATCAAAAATATCCGGATTTCCAGTTTTATCTTAGAAACAAAAAGAAAAACTTCATGTTATAGTTGATTTGGAGGTGAATTCTTACTTGAAAGATTCAGCTCCAACAGGAAGAACCATGAACTCCTGCATGGCCAGTTTGTTTCCTGCGTGGGAACCTCCATTTATCACATTAAAGGCCTGAAGAGGAGAAGAGAGGAGAGGAGACAAGGGCATGACACGAGGAAAGGAGAAAGGAGCCTAAAAAACTATTAAACATAAATAAAATGTAAAGAAAGAAACACAAGTAAACAAGTGTGTCTGTCTGTAGCTGCATATGGTGTTTAGCTGGTGTAGGTGGTGTAGGTGGTGTATGTCTGTAGGTGGTGTATGTCTGTAGCTGGTGTATCTCTGTAGCTGGTGTATGTCTGTAGCTGGTGCAGGTGTTGTAGGTGGTGTAGGTCTGTAGCTGGTGTAGGTGTTGTAGGTGGTGTATGTCTGTAGCTGGTGTAGATCTGTAGCTGGTGTATGTCTGTAGCTGGTGCAGGTGTTGTAGGTGGTGTAGGTCTATATGTCTGTAGTTAGTGTACTACATACATACTGTATGTCTGTAGCTGGTGTAGATCCTGCAGGCGGTGTATGTCTGTAGCTGGTGAAGGTCTGTAGCTGGTGTAGGTCTTGTAGGTGGTGTATGTCTGTAGCTGATGTAGGTCTTGCAGGTGGTGTATGTCTTTAGCTGGTGTAGGTCTGTAGCTGGTGTAGCTGGTGTATGTCTGTAGGTGGTGAAGCTGGTGTATGTCTGTAGGTGTGTATGTCTGTAGCTGGTGAAGCTGGTGAAGCTGGTGTATGTCTGTAGCTGGTGTATGTCTGTAGGTGGTGAAGGTGGTGTATGTCTAGCTGGTGTATGTCTGTAGGTGGTGAAGGTGGTGTATGTCTGTAGGTGGTGAAGCTGGTGTATGTCTGTAGCTGGTGTATGTCTGTAGGTGGTGAAGGTGGTGTATGTCTGTAGCTGGTGTATGTCTGTAGGTGGTGAAGGTGGTGAAGGTGGTGTAGCTGGTGTATGTCTGTAGGTGGTGAAGGTGGTGTATGTCTGTAGCTGGTGTATGTCTGTAGATGGTGAAGGTGGTGTATGTCTGTAGGTGGTGAAGCTGGTGTATGTCTGTAGCTGGTGTATGTGTGTAGGTGGTGAAGGTGGTGTATGTCTGTAGCTGGTGGAGGTGGTGCAGGTGCAGCGGCTTCGTGTCTTACAGGAACCGGCAGCACCAGCTCTGTGTTCCCGGCCAGGTCGGCTATGTGTCGGTACAGGGGGACGTCTTTCTCTGCTGCGCCGGCCTTGCAGACGGCGAGAGACACTCCCAGGATGGCGTTGGCCCCGAACTGAGCTGTGTGAACAGTCACAATGATAAACATCGCGATTTCTACGTCTAAATGGACTTTTATTGGTATTTTTAAATCTTTTTAAATCTTTTTATTTTATTTTAACGTTTATTTTAACGTTGGTTCGGCATTTCAGATTTCCTTTAGTGTCCCGTTGACTTTCTTTTATCGGTTTTATATCAGAAACACGTGTTTATAGGAGTTAAATATTACTTGTGTGTTTGCTTCATAAATGTATTAATTTAAATAATATTTGTTTTAGATTTATAACCAGGAAATACAGTTTCAGTTTTCAATTTTATTTCTTTTTTAATAACTTCTTTCCATGTTTAAGATAAGGTAAGATGAACCTTTATTAGTCCCTCGCTACAGCAAAACAGTAATAGATTTAAAAATAAAAATATAGCACGCAAAAAGTTAAACAATAGAGAACAAAATAAATATATTTACAAAATTAATGACTTTACATTATTATGGGTATTGCACAGTGATTTTGGTATTTAATATTCTCCTTTAAATGTAGTAATTTAATAACTTGTAACCACTTATCTTTACACAAGTAAGTAAATATATTTTACTGAGAAGATAAAGCTCCTGTTCTTTCATGTTAAACCTGGATTTAATGACTCACACTTGTTTTCTGTGCCGTCCATCTCGATCATCAAGTTGTCCAGCTGCTCCTGCTCCACCACGCTGACGCCCTGCACACACACACACACACACACACAAATACACAAAAAGTTCCCCACAACCCTGTTAGGATCAATTCTGGATCGGTTTTCTCAGACGCCTCTTGTTCACGATGTTACAATACTACATTTTTCTTACTACCTATCACAGTAACGGCACACTAAATCAATTGATCAGTTCTTAGTGTCCTTTAACACCAAACATATATTTATATCTACTAAAATATATAAAATAAATCTACTAATCCATCTAGTGTTGATGTGTTTAATTCTTCCTGGCCACTACTGATGGAAGCACTCCAGGTATTCATAGAACCATAGTTATCACCATTCTGTGTGATCGCTATCAATTTCCACAAATAAACGTATAATATATATAATATATAAATAATCCAGACGTTCAACTTCAGGCCTGTTCCCTGAAGTTAAAAGGCATATTTGGCATATTATACACTATATTGTAATATTTTTACTTTTTAACTAAAATGTAATAACTTTTTGACTGAAAACGTGCATAATCAATACATTTCTTTGGGTTCTAACTATCATTATGACACCAAACACACACACCAGGTTGAGATTATCGTCCTAAACTCACAGGCCACGTAGTGAAATGTCAGAGTCACCAATCACGGATCAATACAAGGAAACAACGAGCAGCAGATATCTGAATCCCACAGTTGTACTTTCACACACACACACACACACACACACACACACACACACAAACACAAACACACACACACACACACACACACACCTCATACACTTTTCTATTCACTCACACTGGTTTCTCACACGTTATTGTGATCTTTCATTCACAGTACCTCCACACATTTCTCACACACACACACTTACACACACACACACTTACACACACACACCTCCGTCACTCTCACAGCTGAGATGTGATACTCATCTGCACACCGATCGCTTGCTGTCACCTGTGTGTTGCCGTACAAGGTCGGTTTCCTTTGTTTACGCTCAAAACACCAAACAGGAACATTTTCAGCTTCACTACCTTCATCGCTCACGATAAGTCTCTCACTGGGGACAGAAAACCCAAATCTGGACGAGCTGCCACCAGAACTGAGCGTCATCAATTAAGAGACAAATAGGCCCAAACATATTAGAAGTACGAGATCATTTCTATCAAATTTGATCAAAACTTGCAAGTTGTTCCTTTAACAAGAACAACAACTCTGCACCTGAATCCCTCTCAGGCCTGCTGAGAATTTAACGAGGATACCAGACGTTCTCGCCTTTTTACAACATGTTTTTTAGCAAATATACTGTATAAACCTTTTAGTGACTTACAGAGGCTAAAAGAGCGGGAGCCAGAGTGTCGTTGATGTGTCCGACTGCCGTCAACACACCTAGAAGACACGACACATGAAGGAAAGGGAGTCAGAAATCCTGCAGCAACGGACAACACCTATCAAAGCATCATTAGGAGTTGGAGTTGTTAAAAAATCTTTGTTAAAATAAGAACTGTTTTAGCTTTTCACAAAGAATCCACTGTTCTGCCCCCTGGTGGTGAAATCACTCCACGCAGCTGTAACTTTCTGGAGAACGTCTGCGTACCTTTGCCCTTGTAGCGGCTCTTGTCTCCATCGCGGAGCTCCAGAGCCTCGTAGATCCCCGTGGACGCTCCGCTGGGCACCGCAGCCCTGAACAGACCTGAAAGGCACGAAGGCGAGAAAGGAAGAATATTTTAAAGCAGTTTTTTAGCTAGAATTAAACCGCAGAAATGATTTTGAGACTCTTTAACATTTTGGGAGTGATGCACCCTTTAACTTGGTTAAAGTTACATACAAGGTCTAGAGATTTGAACCCACACAGCCGGTGTCCTCACAGGTATTGTGGTTTTGTCCGAAACTTGAGCTTCTTTTGGATTTAATGTATTAATAACATTGATGGCCTGGATTATTTTTAATCAGTTAATTAAAAAAGTCCTTCTTCTTCTTCTAATGATAGACTACTGTGCATTATGTAGCCTTCTACCCCTCTCTTTGTTGGAATCATGTTTGATTGTATCTTCATTGTTAAGAGAAATAAATCCGATTTGAATCCAGTTTTTACAGCAGTGAGTAAAATGATCTCAGTGTGGTTCTGAAAGCACGTCTTCCCTTAACTGAGAGCGGATTGATCTGGACAGAGGTCAAATAAAGGTCGTTGACGTCAGGAACTATTTCCAGCAGAGACGCTGCCGCGCTGTGATGAACGTGAGCAGACGTCGTCGTGGTTAACATCTTGTTATGTTATTTCTTTCCTCTGATGTTTGCAGACGAGCTCGTCACCTTTCTCTGTGCGAAGGTCCACTTCCACAGTGGGGTTTCCCCGGGAGTCCAAGATCTCCCTGGCAACGATGCTGACGATCGACATCCTGAGACACGCAGAGAGGATTTCTCTTACACACTTGTATTGGTTATGTGAGCTTCAGATTGAGTTAAAAAAAAAGAGGGAGAAGGAATAACGGAAACAGAGAAATATCTATTTTTACACACATCTATTTTTGTGCACACACACACACACACACACACACAGAGAGAGAGAGAGAGAACAAGCTGTCAGGGGAGAAACAACGTCACTGCAGCTTCACTGTGAAAATCAAAGCTCGCCACAGAGGGCCGGGTTGTCACGCACACACACACACACACACACACGCACACACACACACGCGCAGTTACTTTGCTGTTTCTAAAGTTAAAAAGTCTTCAGCAGCAGAGTAAATGATGCGTCTGTTCGCTGTTTTGCTGTCATCCAGACTGGAATCTGCCACGGGCTGAGATTTGGTAACGCTGCGTTGCAATCAGTGTGTCCAACGGCTCCTTTGGTGCCACAGAGCTCCAAAAACTGACTAACAGTAGCTTTAACAGCAACCACAGCTAAATGCTAACAAATTATATACTTTCAACATTACTGCAGGTTAGCTAGCCAACACTAATGAGATGCAAGTAACTGTCACTTCAAACGAAGATCAGTAATTAGCTTGCTTCTCGGGGTGGAAGTAAGGAAGTAAATGTTCGCCTGTTACTGTAACAAAGTCGTTTTTTGTGTACTCATACTTCTCGTACTTTCAATTTTTCAGGTTTTCATGTTCAGGCGGGTGCAAATGTTGTTGGTTGTATTCAAATATATAGAGAGATAAATAGAAATATTAGTGTAAGTACACAATCACTGTGTTTTGTACTTTGTTTCACTCAAAGTCACAAGAGTAAGAACGAAAGCGTCGTGAAAAGGTCACGATAAACTGTGAGTTTCAGCTGCTGGTGCGTTTGAGGTCGCAGGAGAGCAGAGCTCTCTGGAAAACATGCAAGTGTTTAGTGTGTCGGGGTGCCAGAGGTGCAAAAGAAGCACAAGAGTGTACTGAAATCATCATGGGGGTTAGCATCGCCTCAGCATGCAACAGTTCTTTCCTACAGTCCAACCTCCCCACCCACAACTTCAAACAGCTCTTTAAACTCCCTGTTTAAAGAAATATACTGGATTATAAAACCGTCAATGTGACTGAGAACTTCGGTTTGTGCACTGACTGACCAGCTAGCATGTCAGTGTCCTGCTATAAACTCAAACCAGTTCAGAAACACTTCAGAGTGACTTTCTGTTCATGAAATACTCAGTATGAAGTGCTTTTCACATATAAACTTGCCTAGCTTTGTCAGTGGTCTCCAGATCAATATTCCCCTCCTCTGTGTACAGTTCTGTTTACTCCACTGCTTTAGTTTTGCTCATTTAAATACCTTAATCAGATATTCTGCTCCTAAAATAGACTTTTTCCCGGTTAAATAAAGGAAAAGACAGCCAATCACTGCAGGTTCTTTCTACCGCTGCTGTTTACTGCTGCTGCTTCTCGTCTCCCGGGAGAGACGGCTCGGAAAGTCTTGCAGCGTTAATGCTGGAAAGATGCATCTCTGGGAGCCATTTGAGACTTTGAAAAACAGCTCGACCACAAGAGCATTCGCCTAAGTAGGTTAGCACCAGTCTCACAGGACTGGATCAGAAATCACCCGCCAGGTAGCAACATGTACAGGGTTACATGTGTTTTACACACCTGTTTTTACTCAAATCATATATATATATATATATATATATATATACATATATATATATATATATATATATATATATGATTTGAGTATGCAATATGCTTTTTTATTCCATATTGTTGAAAAGCTCTTTCGCATGCTATATTTTTTATATTTTATATCTACTACTGTTTTTTCACCTTTGCTACTGTAGCCCTGCAATTTCCCCATTTAGGGACTTATAAAGGTTTATCTTATCTTATCTTATCTTATCTTATCTTATCTTATCTTAAGCTAAAGAAACTAAATTCAGACACAGCATTAGTGACTGCTAGCTAGGTTAGCATAATCAGATATGCATGAATACTGCAACCTCTGACACACGCATTCTGCATGTGCGCATATGTAAATATAACAAAGTCATGTTTACATTCAAGGACTTATGGTCAAGTGTAAAATCATAAAGCTCTTATTTTGTGTTATGTTACAGCTTGTGACTTCCTGTTTACTGAAACCGGTAAGATATTTTCTCTGAGTGACGTGGAGATGGATTTACTCACCAGAAAGTGACATAAAGACATTTAAAGGTCAGATATTTCAACTCCTCTCACTGTTGCGTCTTTTCTCAGTTTTACTTCTGAGTATTAACGTTCTTCTCTTTGTTTTCTTGCTGTGAAAAACTGAACTGCTCCTCATCGCAAGATTAAACATTTATGTATTGTGTCTAGTGCTGCAACTAACAATTACTTTCACTATTGATTAATCAGCCCATTATTTTCACGATTAATCAATTGATCGTTTTAGTGTATAAAATGTCAAAAGAAAAGTGATAAACGCTCGTCACAGTTTCCCAAAGTGACGTCTTCAAACTGCTTCTTTTGTCCAAAACACAAAGTCTCTTCATTTACTGTCGAAAAAGACACAAAAAAGCAGCAGATCTTCTCTTTTAAGAAGCTGGAAGCAGCAAATATTTGACATTTTTGTTTGAAAAATGACAGAAATGACATAAAATAGTTGGCAATTAATTTGGTTTCGATCGAGTAACCGAGTAATCGTTGCAGCTCTCGTGTTTGACGATGCATTTTGACATCGGTAACATACACAAACCTAAACATTTCACTATCGTTTCCTCTGTGGGTGTGTCTCCCATCTTTCTCCTCGTTGATATTCCAGGCACGCCGCGCTGCAACGAGCTGTCAGAAACAAACCAAAAAGAGGGGCTTTTATGGCGTCACGTCGTCTCCGTACTGTATGAATACTTTATCGATCTGTCAGGAGCTGAATCTGAGCGTCACTGTACTGAGGCTGTACTTTCAACAGCACTGACAGAGACTTCAGAGCGCAGGGACTGTCAGCTTCACTCATGTGCATCCATCAGTGTGAAACTATACCAAGTCGAGTCCATTGGGAAACTGCATTTTATATGGTACAATGATTTAGAGCGTCCTCACAGCGGACGTTTTAAGTTATCAGCAAGAAGTGCAGGTATAAATAATTCAATTAAATATGGCCCAGTTCCATTAAGCCAGCATGCACATTACAGGGATGTGTTGACGTCACTTCTTTTCTTTTGTTAAACAGCGAGTGAGCTGAGAGCTGCAGTACAGAGAGGAGGTAAAGGACAGCGATTTGTTGCCAGAAGTGTAATTGAATTAGTTTCAAGCTGAATGTATTTCTATACCTGCTCTGCCAGGCGTTGCAGTCTCATTCAGAGTCTGAAGGAGTTGGTCTTCATCTCTTTGAACTACAATTATCACAGATTGAAGTTTAAATGCTACTGTTTTGTCTCATGTCTCAGTTCACCAGTACCATCTGAGTCCAGCTGTTTACAATGCACATCGCACTTTATTTGGTTTTTACAGGAGTAGCTCTATTCCTTAAATTTTTTATTTAGGGTTAAAGTATATATATCTATCTATATATATATTTCTATGGTACAGGAGGTGTACCTGTTGTTTACTGAGCCCATGACAGCACTCTTGTCTTTGCTAAACAGACAGAAACATCCCGGTTGACGCTGCACTGTCTCTGTCTCTGCAGTGACTTCAGGATTTCCTTTATAGGTCGTTCATGGTCGCTTTCACTGCTGTTTGTGACGTTTGAGCGGTGATGATAATGTGCTTCTCTTCTAACTGTACTGACAATTACAACATAAGCAACACTATAACCTGATTAACAATGCATATATGTGCATATGTTGCACAGTTGGTTTTATGCTTTTAGATTATTAACTATTCAATTATTTATCATAGGTCTATGTACTGTCTTCTTCTGTACGTGCCGGACTTGTGGAACGAATTTTGATCCTCCTCTCTTCCTGAAGACATTAAACGCCTTTCTTCGTCTCCCTGTCACCTTTTTTGTCTCGTCCTCTGGGACACACTTTTAACATCCTGTCCTCCTCTGACTCCTCCATCCTCCGTGATTCTCAGAAACACTCCCGTCATCCATGTCTCACAGCAGCTCTGAACCTTGTTCCCCTTCGCTGTTGGTCCATTACAAGCGTTTGCGGCCTGTGAATTTATGCTTATTCAGTTCTTACACTCGTTGTAAGTTGCAGGGGATAAAAGCGTCAGCAAAATGTATAACTGGTGCTCAGCATAAGAAAAGAGCAGATAAGGGCCCTGACTCGCCGCCAGCACACAGAAACTTCCACACTCAGAGTCCAGGGGATTGATGCGTGGGTGATTTTCTCTACTGGCCTATATTCGTATTTCTACGACATTCGCTCTCTTTCTCTGTGTTTTCTTGCTGTTTTGAAGCCGCACCCTCGAGTACTGCAGGAGCAGCAGCCTGCCAACAGTCTCACATCAGAAATCCTGCATTTCTTTTGTCTTGATCCTCAAAGCATCAAAGCAAACTGTGTAAATGTTGTGTGTAATATTCCTGCTCCAAATAAATGTTAGTCCCCCTGAACATGGACCTAAACGTGTTTATATGTCACACATTAAACCCTGTTTCACGTCTACAGCCATGCTAGCAGCCATGCTAGCATCTCTATGAGGCTGCATTTAGCCACAGTGGTGCTTTGAGCTAGATGTCAGCATGCTAACATGCTAACAGACGACAACGCTAACGTGCTGACGTTTAGCCAATAAGATTTACCATTGTCACAATTAGTCACCAGTAATTGTGTTAGCAATGCTAACATTTGCTAATTAGCACTAAACACAAAGTGCAGCAGAGGCTGATGGGAATGTCATTAGTTTTTAGGATGTCGTCATAAAACAAAGTGTTGGACACCTTGAATGTCTGTACAAAAGTTCATGGGTGTAAATGGTGTCCAGTATTATTATATGTTGCGCACGAGGTGCTGTTTCCTGAGACGCCTTCAGAAGCTCTCGTTAACCCAATGTTTTGGTAATGTAACTAAGTACATTTACTCGAGTACTGCTAAGTACTGCAGTTAAGTACAGATTTAAGGTACTTGTGCTTTGCTTGAGTATTTCTATTTTATGCAGCTTTATACTGTATACTTTATCCCTGTGTTTGTTCGTTTTGAATGTTTGTGGTAAACTGAAGTGTTCTTTTATGAGTTGAGCTCCTTTTTTTAAGCTAAATAAACTCTTTAAACTCTTCTTGGATCATCTGGAAAAAGCATCATCACAATCTGATCCAGAAACATCTGACAGGAAAACACTTTGACTGCACAGCGACAACTCTGACTTGGGATTCTTTTGATATTTAGTCCATCAAAAGGTTTGAATGCAGGACTTTTACTTGTAGTGGAGTATTTTCACTGTGCAGTATTAGTACTTTTACACAAGTACAGGACCTGAATGCTTCATGCTTTACTCTGCATGACACCAGCAAGGTTGTTTCTCAATATTTACTGCAGTCTCATATCCATAAATACATCTTCCTCCTTCCTCAGTGCATTTATATCTCATAACTCATATCTCCATCCCTCTCTCTCTCTCTCTCTCTCTCCTCTCTCTTTCCTCCATGTCTGTCAGTGTCTCTCGCCCTGTTTGTGCACGTTGCTGTGAGTTACGTAAGCTCTACGGCAGCAGCAGCAGCAGCAGCGAGAGGGAGGACACCCATGAACGCACCACACCACACCTACCAGAGACTGCAGTGCTCAGCAGAAAAAATACCAGCTCTAGAAAAAAAGAAAAGACAAACAACAACATGTGAGAGAGAGAGCGAGAGAGAGAGAGAGAGAGAGAGAGACATCTATATATATATATTATATTTATATCTGCAGCGTCTCTGTATGGGCAGATAGAGCCAGAAGAAGGAGAGGAAGGAGGGCAGAGACAACTGCAGATAGAGGAAGAAAGAGAGAGAGGGGAGAGCGATGTTTTTTTTAGCAAGTTGCATTATGGGAAACGTAGGACCTCGTGTGAGGAGCTTGAACAGTATCTTGGTCACTGCTTCACACATTTCCACTGGAGAAACCAGTTCAATTGCATCAGATAAAAATGAGAAACCCAGTTGTTTTCTTTTGGAATATAAAAAGACAAATGTCACTAATAAGTTATGAAATTGTAGACCAAACAAAGTGGTGTGTAAATTTCCTTTTCATTTCATTTCTTTTATTGACATCCTCAACGTCTCCTGGATGATTTAACGATACTAAATGTTCATGTTCATGTCCATCCTGTTAAATTATTTTCTGTTCTGTGACTCTGGTATGACTCTAAATACTACAATACCCATGAGCCTCAGCCAGTGTATAATGTTTAAGAGTTAAGATAATTTTATCAAACAATACAAACAATAAAGCTCTGTTTGTATTGTCAGGCAAGTGAACGCACACAAAATCATTTTAAGCTCTGTAAATAGATTTCTGTAATGAAATGCATCTTGGGAGTCGTAGTTCTCTCCTCAGGTTGCCTTTGACACTCTTATGTGTAAAAAGAAAACCTGAAATTGACCATAAAGATCAACAAACATCAATCTTCTGATTTTAAGAGTCAGAATTGGATCATTTAATTAATAATAAATTAATAATTTATTGTAAAATCTTTTTCTTTTTCTACTCAGTTTTAGTAAATATATGTGGTGAGAAAGGAAGAGAGACATAGGAAATAGCAAAGGGAGGGAGAGAGAG
>JAVQJD010069664.1:0-11516 GCA_036023655.1 Nannoperca australis
TTCATTTGATTATTTACAATACGTGTTTCTTAAACATCTTTTTAGAGTGTGTGTGTGTGTGTGTGTGTGTGTGTGTGTGTTGTGGCTGAAATGAGGATCAATAACAACGCCTTTAAAGATGCTACTTTCTCTGGGGTTTCCTGAAGCAAGCAGCACTAGAATTTAAAAGTAAAAACAGAATTGTGTCACTTTGAGCTCCTTTCTACAACATCACAACATCATTTATGCACATCTCCAATTCTAGACATTTTCCATGTTATGCGTGTAAATCATTTCCTTTGCACACAGAGAACGGGGGCACATTATTTTTGTGGTATTAAATCTGGAGCAGCATCTTGTGTTGTGTGTTTGTAGTACAAAGCATTAGGAATTGTATTGCTATATATTTATCATTCCCTGTCACTGAATAAAAGTTGTCATGCAACTTATTAGAGCTAGACAGATCAACCAGCCAGGCTGATATAACCTTATTGCAGATATACTGGTATCAGTGTGCATGTCGGCCAATAATTAGTAGCTTTGAAACTATGTTATTATTTGACTGTCCACCAGACAAGCTGATTTTTTCAACTTTTTGTAAAATGTCCCACTAAGTATGTATCTTGGTTACAATAATAAATAGATCAGCAATATTGTAGTGTTAATATTGAAAAATATATATATCGTTATCTGACTTTTAAGCATCCAAATATCAATATCTGTCCTCAAGAAAAAAAGATTAATAATAAATTAATATCTTTTTATCTATATATCAATATGTTTCAGTTCCAAGAGACTTTATTTATTAGTATATATACACATTTTTATTTGAAGCAATTTTACTGCTGGTAAATTGATCCACACCATGCACCCTCACTTAAATCCAAATACTTAAAAATGCAGTTAAGTCTTATGTCATCAAGCTTTGAACCCATTCAAGATTAAAACAGTCCTAAGCCAAAGTCCAGTTCAAACCATCCCCCCCCCCCCGTGTTACGTTGGCTCCAATCACAGCGAGAATCAGATTTCAGAATCCGTGGTGATTTTGAAATCAACAAAGAAGAAGGAGCGATTCTCAGACCCCGAAAAGATTCAAACCACAGCTCATCGTTTGCAAATCATGACAGTGACAGCTCTGGTCAACCCGACGTGCACGGAGCTGGTGAATGTGTATTTATCAGCATCATGCAGTGTTGATCCTTCACCAACATGCGCACACGCGCACACACACACACACACACACACACACACACACACACACACACACACAACAAAACAAAAACAGGATTTCTTTCGTTCTTTCTCCCGTTGGCAAATTCACTCACTTTGACAAACACTCACGAGCTCAAAGAGAAATAGCAGGGTTGTTTTGACAGATGTTGATGCCCGTTAACATTTGCAGCATTCCTCGCAAACCAACCAATTAGTCATACAGCCATGCTTCATGTGAGACTGACTGGAACTATCTCACTCTGTTCGTTTCTTTCTTGTTCTTTCTCTCTTCCCTGCCTCTGTCTTCACCCAGCAGTAAAAACAGCATAACACAGTGTGCAGTGTGGTGACAGATACGACGTGTCATTAGCATGTGGTCTTTCAGTCTGAGACCTGTCTCCCAACTGACCTGGAAAATGAGTCTACCGTGTGGTTCCCCTGAATGCGCGTGCGTGTGTGTGTGTGTGTGGATAATAAAGACAGGCTGTAAGAGTAACTCTCAGTGCCTTTAGAGACTTCCGAGTTTAAGTAACAGAAATTTGCTTAAATTAACTTCTGTGTTGAGCTGAGTTAGTTAAGTGACGCCTAAACTTGATTTAAGTAGTTGATCCAGATAATAATCTGACCTGACATTTAGAATTGGTAATTGATTCTGTCAGGAAAGCAGCCAGTTAGTTAAAGGAATGAGCAGCTGATTGACATACTTGCTGTGTGTGCAGAGGGCGACAGAGATTTCTGCCCTGCGATCGACATGGGCGACACCTTCCGGGCCGGCGGCTGGTCCCCGTGCTGGAGGGATGCCGTCACCATGGCCGTCGCCGTGGATACATTAGTACGATAGCCCTCCTTCGCCCCGCACATCTCTCTATCCCCCTCCTCGTCCGAGTTATCGGAGTGCAGGGGGTTAGTGAAACTCAGGGCAGTCCTAACGGGAGTGGAGGACGAGGACGAGGACAAGGAGAGGTGGGAGGAGGAGGAGGAGGATGGAGCAACGTGGTCTGAGGAGGAAGACGACGACGAGGTTTTGGTGAAGTGTTTTTCCGGGCTGCTGCCGGCCTGAGCCCACGGCGCATGGCCAGCCTTCGCCTCCCCTCCCTGCGTGTCCCCCTTCTCACTCTTCACAGGGAGGTGGTTCGGTCGGGCCAGGACGCCTCCGTCCGCGTGAGCCTCCTCACACCCGCCTGCTCCTCCCTCCGTTCCCGAGTCCTCTGACAGCGAGGAGCTCGATGTCAGCAGGGGATGGCCAGTGCGGGCTTTGAAGGCGTGGCTTCTTTGCAGCATGCCTGCGCTATTGGTTGAACTGCTGCCCACTCCACCTGCTACTCCGGTGGAGGAGGAAGTGTCAAAACTACGAGGTCCTTCCTGTAGCGGCACCTTTTTAATCTCAATGCTCAGCTTCCTCTCGACTCGAGGAGCACCGGAACATTCAACGACCGGGGAGAGGGGCGAGGAGGGCGTCTGGCTTTGGCCCGATTCTGACTTTGTTGACGTCGAAGACAATTTGTTGTTATAGTTGTCGTTGAGATCTAGATTTGAGACCTGAGTCTGCTGTTTTCGACTTTGTAGATCTTGGTCTTTCTGCTCTGAGGGACTCGCCTGCTTGATTGGACTGGGTTCTGACTGGTTCTGCTGCTTATCCACTTCTTTATTCTGAAAGGAAAAGGAAACAAAAAGATGAGACCCAGAAAATTAAATTCCCAGAAAATGTAACCGCAAGATTCTCAGGTTACAGCCAGTCATGCAGTACATTGTTCACACAGTCCAAGCAAACCAATTATAATATTTCATTCTGAGAGGTCAAACGTGTGAAAGAGTGAGAAAAGCACATATTCTCCACATCCAGCGTCTCAATTTGTGAGGATTTGCTTTTTTTTTTGTTTTTACTCCTTGTCTTAAAATCCTCGTCTTGCATCTTGAGGCATTGACTAGTAGTAGTAAAATAATCTTTAGCTGCAGCGCCAGTTCAATTAAAAATCTAATCACCTGTTCCTAAATGAGACCAGAGTGCAAACAATGTACAATATTCTTGTTGGCCTAAGTAACATATTGTTGGAGAAACTTTCAATGTACAAAAAATGTTTTAATTAAAAAAATCATCCAATACAACAACGACCATCCTGTGAATCTGCATGTTCCCGTACATGCAGACCCACCTGTGTCTGTGTGGTAGCCAGGACGTGTATGACAGGTTTGGGGTGGTAGCGGTCGTTGTCCTGCCGTACGTTGGTGACGGTGGGGAAGGCTGAAGGGGGAGACGGTGTCAGGATGGGGGGTACGGGGTGAGGCTCTGGGGGCTGGAGTATCTCCTCCTTTACGTCACCTTCTGGCTGGGAACTAGACAGAGAGAGAGAGAGACAGAGAGACACACAGAGAGAGCGCTCAGTTACCAGCAGAAAAGTGCAGCAACCAGACAAGCTTTTTATTGAATGGATATTAACGCACCGAGAGACAGACTTTCGATGTTCTTTAATAAGACATCTCCATCCCAGAGAGACCAAAATGCAGAGCAAACCAGAATTGTACATTCACAGAGGCGAAGACCGTGAGGAGAAAGTCACTCATGGCAACAGATTTCGCTTTTACATCATTATACAAGGTGTTTGAATGTTACAAACCTAACCTATATGCTTTAGATCAGAAGAAAGATGTCTGACGGTGCTTTAAACAGAAGTTCTATAGATAGGTTCAGGAAGTGAAACTCATGGAAAGGGAAGAATTTCATCATACTGGCCGGACAACATCCAGCCACGTTTAAATTATTCTGTCTAAGAAGAAATGATGAAACTAAGATGATGAAATTAACTTATAATACATTTATGCCATACATGAATGAAACTAAAAGGTAGGTTCTGTTCATGTTGTGAAGCTTCGTTTTCCACCACTAGATGGCAGAATAAAAAAAGAATAAACAGACAGCTCTCGCCCATATTGTGTGGATTGAAGGTGGACATGTAGTGTAGATGAAAACAGATGGAGTTACCACTAAAGAGTTTATGCCTCTGAATTCTTTGTATCTAATATATCTGAAACTGCTTTGCACAGTCGAAGACCACTTTTCCAGTGGGATAACAAAGTATTGTATTCTTATCTATTCGAATTTTATTCTATTATTACTATTCCTTTCTGTGCAGCAGCCTACTTAGGGCGCTGTTGGTATAAAGCAAAGAGGAACTGTTGGTGGGGGAAAAAAGAAGGCCGGTTTAATTTCCTTTTTCAGCTAACAAAGCATACAAGAGGTCATCTACCAGCTAGTTCAGTGAATGTTTGTGTTAGTATATCTAAAGTAAAAGTGATTTCCATTGTTGTAGTAATAATTATAATAATAATAATAATAATAATAATACACCCCTCCATAAAAGAAGAAACTCCCACATGCACAGTAATGTGTGTTTTGTTAATGTGCTTATAAACTGCTTATAAACAGTTATAAATGCAGTGAATCCGTGTGAATTATAAACAGGATGCGGAGGTTGTGACTGAGCTAGCCACACCACACAGCAATGGAAAGTTAAACATTAAGATATTGTTCCACTCCACAGAATATACACATTTACATGTACATTCAAATGTAAAGACACACAGAAAACTACAAACGGTGAAAGGATGTGGTGGTGTGCTAAATCCAGGCCACATGACTGAGGCAGGAGCTAACGTAGGACCGCACATGATGCTGTGTGTGTGTGTGCGTGCGTGTGTGTGTGTGCGTGCGCGGGATATGTGGGGGGTTTTCTTTCTTGATCAACTATGGAGTTGCAGTCATACTGTTAAAAGGCTTCATCATCGCAGTATAGCGAGTTGCCATTGGCGGACACATTTTTATAGATGACAGACGCTGCGATCTGCCGCGTATTGTTTTTGGTTAATTCATGATTCTGTGTTTTTACATTTTTATTGCGATTTTAATGCAATGTGAAAAAGGCATGTTGACTCTGCTAATATTGAAACGCATGCCAGGATTTCCACTGAATCATCCCCAAGCAGTTTGACTTCATCGCTAAATGGAGTAACACTAGACCACTAGAGACTAAAACAAACATTTCTAGACTCTCGAAGCCTTTATCATCACATTGAAATTGGAGTATACTCAAATTCAAGCATATTCCTAACCTTAACATTAAGCAGTTTCCAAACTTTCAAGAACCTTGTGTGAGACATTCTCAAACCCAATCCCTAAAACTTTGCTACACGGACAGACTCTCTAAAAATAAATAAATTCTATTTAAGGACTGTAAAATGCTTCAATTCATTTCTTCTCCGGAGATAAAAAGTCTTAAGATATTTCTGCAACACTTTTTAATGCAGTTGTAAGCAGATATGAGTGTTTACTAATGTATTTGCCAACAACTGTAACAAGTCCTGTGGGCACGTACGTGGAGGCGGCTGTATAAACAGGAAGTGAATGACAATGCAGTCAAGTTGTAATAATATTAAACAAGTCTTCCTAGGAGAAGTTCTAATTTTTGAAAAATGCTGTACAATTATATCTGTATCTCTCTATAAATCAACTTTATCATATTGTGTTAAAAACAGATACTACATGTTTATATACTGCTTAAAAATGCAACATATTTCTGCAGTTTGAGTCAAATCTTTTCTAAAAGCTTGCGTGTGGAAAAGTCTTCAGACTTCCAGTTTCAAGTAGAGCGTCATACATAACTGAACATTGACACCCAAATTCCTCCACTTTTGCCCTGAAGCTTAACAACCATCCATACTGTTTTTGGCATGCTGGTGACACAGTTAAGCGCTAACCTAAACACCTACACACAAACACACACACACACACACACACACACACACACACACACACACACGTATGCACACAGATGCACGCCTTCACAAGAACTTAAGATTTGTGCAATAACACCACCCACACTCACATACTGTAAATGCACAAACACGCACGCGTAACATAGCAAGCACACTGGGCCCTCCGCACACGTGTGCTCCAGAAGGAAGATGCTGCATATTTAATCCGAGTGTTGGTTCACGGTGGGACCTTCAAGCATTCGCAGGAGGCGGGATGCTGAGGACAGATTTATACAGACGAACAGAAGAAGCGAAACACACAGATTTAGATCACTGATTAAGCTAACGTGTGGTTCGCCCTGCCGCATTAGATTATTATCAATGTGGCTGTCTGCACGTGAGAAGACTTAAGAACTTGAAATGCTAACAAGCAAAAGACATGTACCAGTTCCAAGAATGAGGCCACTCAAAAGACACCTCTATAATATACACATTTATGCATAATAACAAGCCTTATTTTCCTTACGTGTGTGAGCTTCTAAGCTTCTAAGATGGAAGATGTTTTGTAGGATTTTAGAAGCTGGAGGACATCCGAAGGACAGATTAGCACCACCTGTCAGCCCTCACTAAATGATATCCTCTCTCTGTTATTGCACTGGAGATACGACAACCATCAGTTTGTAAGGAGGACTAAAACTTTAATATTAATATCATTTTTATTCTATTTATTTCACGCTGTATGAATGGTTGTTTTACCCTTCCTTTTTCAAAGTTTTTGTTTTAATTGTGGATTTATTTGTTTTTAGGAATTTTAATTAATGGGTATTTATTTCCTATGTTCTGGAATAAGTTCTGGTTGATTAGGACAGGAGCACTGCAACTGCTGTGATTTTATGGATGGATAAAATCAACCTGGGTTTTTCTAGATCACTTTGGATTTGCCCAAGTTTGTGTCACGGACAAATATGACAGATGACAGAAAAATGACAGATCAGAACCATATTTGGGATTTTCAGTACAGAAAGAAATATTGTTAAAAATATAAAATAAACACATTTTTCTGCAAGACCCATTTTTATTTAACAAAATAAGTGTAACCTCTCAGATGCATTCTAATGCATCTAGTTCTAATGCAGCGTTTAACACACAGCAGCTGTAAGAGAACTTCACTAAAATCTAAATAAACTTGTTTGTTAGAATCAAAAATACTAATCAACCAATACGTTCACAAGACTGTGACAAGAATGTGACGAAACATTAAATTCCAACCTTTGGAACTTAACAGTTTTGAATATTTAAGATGCTACAGACACATTTTTGTATGGATGTTCGATGCCCACTCCGAACAGTAGAACGTGTGTGGAGAATTTGACTCTTCCGGGCGTGGCAGTGGATGTGTGTTTATGCATGCGAAAGCCATGACTCAGTATCTGCGAGCTTGATGCCAGCATCATTGGAGTTCCTGCAGTCACCCCCCCCCCCCCCCACACACACACACACACACACACACACAAACACAAACACACAAACACTCTGGGGGAGCGTGGCCGGCAGAATGTGGACTATGTTGGTAAAAATAGCTCTTACCCGTCAGTAAAACACTCTCGGGCTTAAACTAGGCCTCGACATTATTTCTTTAGGAAACTGAGGGATGACACAGCGAGAGAGAGAGAGACACATGCCGAGAAACAGCGTGAGATTTAACAGTGAGACAAGTAGAGGAAGAAGCCCACATGTTCCTGACAGCTGGGCTCAGTCCCACTTCCAGGAAAGCTTCCCCGATTTTGGCAGCAGCTCAAATTTGTATGTTTTACCCAAGAAAGGTCTCAGTGAACAGATCTGCAGCTACATCCCAAAATTAGGACCTCTGAAAAATGTTTGCTTTTCCCATCGAACCGGCTGGTGCAGCACAAAAATGAAGCACACAGAGAAGCACAACCATTTTAGCGGTAAGAGAATGCAAAGAAGGTCGTTCTGGCTCCGATAAACGATTTTTCTTGGCATAACGAGGGTTTAGGATTGAGCACCAAATTGATTCAGAGTAAAGAATGAAAATATATCAATTAAATCGCGGAGCAAATGACTCACACAGACACGCAAAGGGCTGTCAAACTGGACATTTTTAGACAAAGCTTCTAGCAACAGGTAATTAAGTGAAACAGTCTCCTGGCAACAAGACGTCCTCTGTGACCATTAACACAACAGTGCTGAGGCAACTCTCTGAGCATTCATCAGGCTTGTTTAAAGGTTGTGCGCACCGCCGCATTACCAGCCTTCTGTGGATAAATCATGTGAGGAGGGACTGAAGAGGAGAGAGAAAGTGGAGCACAACCCCTGCTGGGCACATGGAGCAAAATTAAAAATGAGAGGAGAGGGAGCGGAGGGAAGAAGAGACGATGAGAAAGGAATGAAAATGCGGAATTCGCACAGAGGAAAAGAGGGAGGGGCTCTATGTGTACGTATGCACTGGACAGATAGTGTGCGTTTGAAACCATACGCCTGCAATTGTGAAAAGGCGTGTATTTGTTTTCAAAGAGGGGGAGATGAAAGATGTAGCAGCTCTACTTCAACTAGCCCTCTAGTTATGGTACATGCAACACTATGTAGTGTTGCAGAGTATTGTAAAGTGTTGCAAAAAAACCCATCTATAAATACAGCTCCTCCTCAGGCCACAACAGTTGTTAGAACACAAGTTAACTTCAGTAAAGTGGAGGCCGGGTGGATCTGTGGGCTGACGGGGAACTAATGTGTCAGAAAGCTTGGGCTCGTGTGAGGTGGTGAAAACGCCTTCTGCTTCCGTTTGGTCAGTATAATATGTTTTCATTGTGCGCTTCACACAAACCCTGTTGTGCTGCAATTTCGTTTTTACTTCCTCCTACAAAAACACACGACACCCACAGTGTTCAGCGACGGGTCACTTCACGCCTACTGCTCGCTTCTGCGCGAGCCTGTTCATTCATCTGTGTGGAGGATGGCCGCGGGTTATTTTGATTTGTATTGTGTGAACTTCAGGAAAGTAGAAGAGAAGAGACTCGGGACAGTTGATGGTATTAGCTCATAAGCTAAAAAAGGCAAGTCGTCCAAACATAAAATGTGTCTTACCTGCGGATGCGGGGAGGTTTTGGAGGTGGCGTGTCCCATCTCTCATCATCTGACTGTTGGCCCACTTTATCTGGAGTGCTTTCATCCTGGATAAACACACAAACAAAAAATGTGCTTTTCAGGTTCATACACTGCTCAGCTCAGCCGCCACGCAAAAAAGACAAAATGCCACAGATGTGTTTGAGGCAGTTAAGAAAATTACATAATTTGTCCACCAGAGAGCGCCGACAGGTTTATGTTTCAACTGTTAAATGTCCAACTCGGTACACAATCTTGGTCACAATTCTTTAACCAAATCAACCCAAATTTAAGGGATTAAAAGGAAATATTTGTTTATGTTACGTGTGTGTGTGTGTGTGTATATATATATATATATATATATATATATATATATATATATATATATATAACACCAAATTAAACTGAGTTTGACCTAAACGCAGCCTCACATCTGCTTACTCTGCAGCGCACGCCAAACTGCTAGCCAAAGATCATTCAAATTTTCGCACAGACTTGTGGCTGCCTAATACATTGCTGCTCAGGCCACATTAATACAATTTACGGTTGTTTTAAGGAACGTCACGTTGAGAACGCCTCCATCAAGCTTTGACATCCTAAATGAACACACCCGAGCGGCAGCGGCAGCACTGGTACGTTTAGTCTGACATTATCCAAATGTGATTTTGTATTGCTTGTTCTGCCGGCTTAATAACCGTTCTGTGGTTCTCTGTATGCATGTATGTATGTAGATTTAAATAATTGGGTGAAATATGCAGAGAGATTCATTTGATCTTGCTAGCTGGAATTCACCTTTAGAATTGTTAAATCATCTATATCATACACGTTTTGCTTTTGAAATAGAATTCATTTGTTGTACAGCATTACCCAAAAGCCAACTTCAGTGCACATTGTGACATCAGCTTCTATAAAGCAGCTCTTTCTCCCAGCTCTTCTCTACCAACTATCTTCCTTCTCTCCTACATGTTTCTGGAGCAGAGGCAAAAAGTTGCAGCAAAATTGCTTCACTGAAGGATCAAAATTGCTTTTGAAAGAAACTCTCCTCCTCCCGACTAATGTTGTCTCTCTTCCTCTCAGCTCTCGTCTTCCTCCTCCTCTCCTCTCTTCCCCCGTGCCTAATTAATATGACTCTCTCTCTCTCTCTCCATCTCTCTCTCTCCACTCTGATAATGAGAAGATGACGAGACAACTTTAGCAAACTCAAGACAGAGGGGCAAACCAGGCCACTTCGGCTCTTTCTGTCTGTGTGAGCTAAAGTCTGCGGAGGAACTGGCGTGAGGACATTCAGCGCACATAAAGTAAAGACAGAGGATCCCGTTACATATACAGTACGTCCATGTGCGTTGTGAGAATCAACTGGGTAGGAATGCTTCCTGCAAACAATGGCGCCAGGAAAAAAGTGTGTGGGATGTGTGTATCTGTAGGCTTATTGTTCGCACTGCCATTGAGAGCACCTATGTGGGTGTTTTAGTCACTAACAATGGCTGACTGGACATGAGTCAATGTGTGTATGGACTGAGTCAGTACAGTACACTGATAATGTTTTGCTGACTCTGTGTGGTGTGTGTGTGTGTATGTGTGTGTGTGTGAGCAGTGCACTCTTGGACTTGTAACTTTGTCACAACGATAGCAACAAACGAGAGCTGAAGTTGTTGTCTTCCTCCATATACACCACACCTACTCCCCCCCCCCCCCTTCTATTAACAAATGATTAATAGAACAAACTTTAAAATAATTAGTTTCTAAAGTTCGTCTCCAAAAATACAGAGACATATTTTAGACAGTGTGCCAGCTAAGTCTTTTCTAATGTAAACATGGCTGCATGTGTTTGTGTGACAGTCTCTCGCAAGGGTCTCCTTTTCCCAACGGATGCATGTCTATTCTCAGACTCAGGGTGCATTATGGGAGAGAGGTGATGTCATCAGAGCTTCCTAAGCAGGAAGTCAACTCCTGGATTGCGGCCAATGCACTCTCTCATCGTCTGTGTGTGTCCTCTGTCTTTAGGTTGGTCAATCTTGCACACTGGTGCTTGTGTTCTCCTTCTGTCTTTCATATTCACATATCTACACAACCATGTTGGGAAGTATCGGCGGTACTAGTTTAACTGCATTTTCTCTGAAATTATGGATCACCACCGCCTTGAGCTTCATGAGCGAATCAACCGAGCAGACTGGTTTGCCTGTTTGGAGCAGAGAGGGAGAGAGACAACCAACCTGTCCCTAAAGAAGCATGGTGGGAGCTGTTCTGTCCGGTTCCTTACTTTACTACAATAACAATGTCTTTGTAGATTATATTAATCAACAGCAGATGCTTCTTGTCCTCAAGGACTGCCTTCTATCACCTACGTAACATTGCAAAAATCAGGCACATCCTGTCTCAAGCAGATGCAGAAAAACTAGTCCATGCATTTGTTACGTCTAGGCTGGATTATTGCAACTCCATATTATCGGGCTGCA
>JAVQJD010069683.1:0-15062 GCA_036023655.1 Nannoperca australis
ACAGACTGTAGTTGGACAGACTATAGTTGTACAGACTGTAGTTTGACAGTGTGTAGTTGGACAGACTGTAGTTGTACAGTGTGTAGTTGGACAGTGTGTAGTTGGACAGACTGTAGTTGGACAGTGTGTAGTTGGACAGACTGTAGTTGGACAGACTGTAGTTTGAAAGTGTGTAGTTAGACAGACTGTAGTTGGACAGACTATAGTTGTACAGACTGTAGTTGTACAGTGTGTAGTTGTGCAGTGTGTAGTTGTACAGACTGTAGTTGGACAGACTGTAGTTGGACAGACTGTAGTTTGACAGTGTGTAGTTAGACAGACTGTAGTTGGACATACTATAGTTGGACAGACTGTAGTTGTACAGTGTGTAGTTGGACAGTGTGTAGTTGGACAGACTGTAGTTGTACAGTGTGTAGTTGGACAGTGTGTAGTTGTACAGACTGTAGTTAGACAGACTGTAGTTGGACAGACTGTAGTTGTACAGACTGTAGTTTGACAGTGTGTAGTTGGACAGACTGTAGTTGTACAGTGTGTAGTTTGACAGTGTGTAGTTGGACAGACTGTAGTTGTACAGTGTGTAGTTGGACAGTGTGTAGCTGTACAGCTCTGAAGGAACTGCATAAATGTAAAGTGATACTGACTTTCCCTTAAAAACACCCTCAGTGATCGATGCTGGCTCCAGGATACTGTAGTTGTAAAATTGGAAACGAGCAGAAAGTTTCTCAGACGAGGAGCTGTCCAGCTGCCGGTGCTGAAACAGAGCCGCACACATGCCGTGTTTCCTTCTTCTGGTTTGACCTACAGTATGAACTGGAGTGAAGTCTTATTTTCTTTATGAGGTGGCATTTTACAGGTCACTGTAAAGAGCGGACCTCCTGGCTGTGCTGAATTACAGTCTTTCTTTGACCTTTCACCTCTGACCTCTTAGGAATCGATGACACAGAGTGGCAACAGAATTCTTCTACCAAATAAAGTGTCCGGCACGATCGATAGCCTCTGATCATTAACCAATAATGCACTTTGTCTGTCAGCCACTACACAGCCTTTGTTCTTCAAGTCACACCTATATGTTTCAGGGTGTAATTGCTGTGCTGACCTTGATGTCTGCTATTCAATCCATCCTATGGATTAATCAAGGACTGTGAAGTCTAATCTAGCCAGGATGTGTGAGTGCACACAGAAACCCACACTTGGACACGTGTGTTCCTTCAGGCTCACGTGCACATACAGTGCCAGCTTAGTTCGGCATGTCTGTTCTTGTTTGTGTGCAGTTGGTGGCCAATGCAGTGCTGTTCACCGGCGTCAACTTGTCGGGGGTGTTTGTGAGGATTCTCACCGAGCGCACCCAGAGGAAAGTCTTCCTGCAGGCCCGCAACTGCATCGAGGAGAGGCTGCGACTGGAGGATGAGAACGAGAAACAGGTGAGGCGTGACTTTGTGCACAGGTAGAAATCTTCACAGACTCTTGAGAAGTTTTCTTTTAAAGGTTTCAGGTGTCAGTGTATTCTAACAACCTGCCCACAGACACGCAGTAACTATGACAGCATCTATTTAAGGAAAGAACAATTACTGTGGCACATGCACCAGTGCCACACATTCCACCCCCTCTGCGCACACACCTACATGAAGCAATCTGAGGCAACTTTAACACACACACTGTGTGTTTAACACTGTGCCCTCCTCACCCGCCATGTGCACGAAAGCCACCAAACACCGGTTGTTAAACAGAGAATTAATTATCCCGTGTGTGTAATACGCCTCTATATACGCGTCTCACCTTCGCTATACACAACAATCGTGAGCGCACACGCATAGTTTGCACCTGTGCTTTGTAGATTAGATGATGATATGCTGTGTTTTCCCCGGCAGTAACAGGCTCCCTTCTGACAGGTAATTATACAAGCAGATTGCTTTCATGGCCTCCCTACTCCAGTAAAGGTCACCGTTTATCTGGGTGAGTGAAACACGCACAGACCCCTGATTGGGATCTATCAACATCCAGCCAACAACCTGCGACCACACTTCTGCTCATGTGGCCACGAACAAACGCCTCTGGTTTGAATTTCACCCATCAAACAGGTCTCTGGTTATCAATCGGGTGTTTGCTCGGGCTTTGAGCTGGATCCATAGGTTGTATTGATTGTATGTGTAGACCGTGCTGTGTGTCAGGAGGGAGGGGGTGGGGTGGGGTGGGGGGGGGGACTGACTTCTCAGTTCAGTAGCAGAACCTTAGAAGCAATGCTTCTAGTTTCCTCTTGACTCACGTGAGGCGTTCAGGAACACAGTTCATTGCAACCTCTGTTCCAAAGTCCTCATACCTAAATAAACAAACTAGTTGCAACTAAACAATCCAGACACAAGGGCTACTTACTGGCATTTTTTCTGAGCCTTTAACTCCTTTCCTCAGTTGTCATGGAGACTTGTCATCTTGTGTTGGCCTAAGATTTATTTATTTATTTATCATTCTTGACCTTGGTCCCATCTCAAGGTCCACTCAGCAGCTTTTCCGGAGCTTTCAGCAGCTGTGACAACATCTGCTGATGAAGATTGTGTGTTATGAATGAAAGCTCCAGGAAAACAAGGTCATATCTACTACTACTTGGTCAAAGATTATGAGAAGGTCAAAGGTCACAGCCAACCATCTGCTACAACGCTACATTTCTGTCTGTGGTTTTGAGAGAGTTTGTTGTCCTAACTTAATGTCCAGTTACTGCTTTTCCAGAGCTTTCAACCACTTCTCACGGTCTTTGTTTAGCTCAGTTGTCTTCACGTGACTTTGGTTTGGAACCTGGGTGATGCGTCTTCTTCATATACGGCCTCCTCTTACCACGCAATGTAAGTTCAAGACATTTCCATGACAACTGAGCAAACGCCATGTGCTGCTGAAGACTGCAAAATATGACCAAAAGCCCCAGTAAAACCTAGTAAGTGAACCTTGAATTAAGACCTCCAAGTTCAAGAATGAACTTTCATGCTTAAATACAGCACAACACATTAAAAGCAACCTTTTAAGTGTTTGAACGAACAACATATGTTCCTGTGATTGTCCTTAAAGTAAACCAGTATTTTATATCTGGACATTTCTTCAGATATGAAATACTAAGTCTAAATCCTCTCGACTTCCTGCAACAACTGCAAACAAGACTTTCTGTTTCTGGTTAAACAGAAAAAACGGATGTTACTCTTTAACAAAAAGGTCCATCTCTGCAGGGATCCTTTCCACAATGTCGTCAGACATTAACAATCTGCGGCCAAATCAAGCACTCCTAGTGGACGCACTTTGACGGGTGCAGTTGCCAATTCGTACGTTTGTACAGAGCAATTTTGGTACCTATTTGTCATTTAGACCACAAAAGCAGTAAAAAGAGGGCTCAGGTTTAAAAAACGGGAACTACCCTTTCCGTTTTCGTGGGAATACCCCCTTCTTGTTAATCTAGAGGACAGGCAATCTTCATGTAAATGTGAGCGAACGTGAGCCGGCGCTTCATTAATAAACCACCATGAGGAGAGCCTGGGGCAGATCACGGAAATGTGAAAATATTACATGTTCAGGGAAGAGAAATAGAAAAGATTAATAAACAAGGTAAATATATGATCGTTTTACACCTGAATGTGTGTGTGTGTGTGTGTGTGTGTATTAGTGCACATATGGATGAACACCGTCAGTATGTGTGATGGCTGTTTCTGAAAGTTTCTTTACTCGCAGGTGAGCAGCGGTTGTGTGAATGGAGGTATAATGTGCAGCGGTGTTGGAGGGAGACACAGGAGAGACCCGGCTGCTTTTATAACACTGCCTTCTCAACAGCTATTCAGCAGAGCCGCCTGATGATTCATTGTGCATTCACAAGCATTTGACATCCTGCTGGAGTTTCCACTGTTCTTTGTGCTGCTGCAACTGAGACACACACACAAACAAACATGCTGATCTCTGTAGAAACTGCTTCAGACGAGGGCTGAACAGATTAGTTAATTAATCGACTTGACTGAAAATGAAATGAACGGCAACAATGATCTGTTAACCCTTTAAGTTTTACATTCTTCAGATCCAGCTTCTCAAACGCGAGGGTTCAGCCGAGTGTCCCGAGGAATGACTCTGCGCCATCCTGCAAACATGCAGAGAGAGACGCAGCAGTGACCGCTCACTGTCTGACAGCACTTTAAGGCTCAATCCACATTTCTAGGAAAACAGAGCGTTTTAAAACAGTTTCAGATATAATCTCTGTCCATACTACACAACTGGAAACACACATCACACGATCATTCATGTGCACTGGAAGCAGAGTGTCTGCGCTTAGTTAGTTGCAGAAATTACAACGAATGAAGAACAGCGATGTGTTGAAATGAGTTCTCCACGTTGATTTAACTGCTGCTAATCTAGGTTGATATCACGTGATAAAGGCGTGGCTGATTAGACCTGATCAGGCAGCGAACGTGGGCGTCTTGCGTCACCGTTTCAAAACGTCCTCACTAAAACGCAGAAGTTTCAAAGTTTTCAAACTAAAACGGCGTCAGCAGCGAGTTCAAAAGTCGGAGTAATGTAGAGTTAAACAATTCATCGAATCCAAAACTGTTCTGTTAATGGACTTTACTCAAAGCACTATTTCACTTATTGATCAGTGTCATTGTGCTCCGAGTGACTCTTTATATCTGTTTTCTTGCACCTGCATGAATACAAACATACAGCTCATTTATGTCCACAGTTTAAAGTCCTAACTCTGCCTTATCCCTCGTCAGGAGCGTCTGCTAATGAGCCTACTGCCCAGGAATGTTGCCATGGAGATGAAGGAGGACTTCCTGAAGCCGCCTGAGCGGATCTTTCACAAGATCTACATCCAACGTCACGACAACGTCAGGTACGGGGGTGTCATGACAACTGTGGGCCGCAGAGGTGTGCGGAGGGGCTTGGAGTGTTTTGATCCAGGTGTCACCTGCTGTGACGTCAAGGTCAAGAAGAGAAGGAGAGCAATCTGGATCAGACGCAATCAAACTACGTAAAGATCAGAGAGAGTGATTCAGGAAGTGCAGGAAGTGGTCACTTAATTCTGAATCTGCATGAGAAATGTATTAAACAAAGTTGTATGTTATTTATCAGATATCAAACCCTTGAGAATGTCGTTTTATTGGGGACTCTGTCAGCCCAAAATAATCTCAACTCAAGGTCCACTTATTAGCTTTTTTCTAGCTTGAGAATTAACTTTACTGCTTCTGTATTTTCGTGACAAACTGAAGCACACAGGTGGAATTTTACCGCCAAATAACCTCCAGTTTCACCAAAAATGTTCTCATGAAACAGGGTCTTTGTAGCATTTAGACATCAAATTAGGCGAGAGTTCAGTCACAACCACCAGAGTTTCTATAGTAACAATGTGAAAGGGGTCTCTGGTAGTGATGAAACTCTTTACGGAGCTTCATAGCGAGTTGCATGTCATTGTTTAAATGTCCGGCCCACAACTTTAGAGTTCTGGTTTCCTCTCCAGAAGCTGTAAAAACACTGTACAACCCCTGCTCAGCAACAAACAGCTGAAAGACACAGCTAGAGACTCGCTGCTAAACACTGTGGAGCATTCAGCACCTCAGGAGTCGGTGGAGACCAACACCCAAGCTAAAAGAGAGTGAATACTGGACTTCCATTCATCAGGCGGAGACAAACACGACTCCTGAGGAATAATCTAGTGCTCTGTAACTGCTGGATGTGGAAATAAGCAGCTGTTTGCAAACAAGTTCACCAAAGATGATACGTCCAAACCACAGTTGGCAGTGCCAATAACAGTAGAGGAATATGAAAGGTGAGGCTGTTCATAACTACACTAAATACTCCCTCAGGATTCATCACTTAGCGGATTAATCAATTAGTCTAGCAGTGCAACGATTGGTTTAATTAATCGATTGTTGACAGAAAGCTAATCGTTTAAAAATAATTTAATATTAAAGTCAGAAGCCAAACACTTTCTGTTTCCAGCATCTGAAACACAAAACAAGCGTTCAGCACATTCGTACATTAATCAACTAGTTTGCTCAGTGGTGTATTAAGAAAAATAGGCAACCAATCACAGGTTCTAGTTTTGTACGTTGAATCTCTTTAAGAACTTAAATTCTTTGAAGAATAAACAAGAAATGAATTGGAAAAACAAATGATACGTGAGTCTTTTGCGGCCGTATCGCTGTTAATTCTGTCAGCCTTCCTTCTGCAGCCACCTCTGCTGCACTCGTAATGAAAGAAATATTAGCGGGTGTGAGAAAGTGGCCTGACTCTGAGCTGATTAGATTCCAACGAGGCAGTAAAGAGAAGCGGAGAGCTGTAGTGTGGGAGTGGAGGGGTAGGTAGCATGTCAACAGCACTCCTGTCAAGAGACAATCCTCTCTCTCTCTCTCTCTCTCTCTCTCGCTGTCTCTCTCTCGCTGTCTCTCTCTCGCTGTCTGTCTGTCTGCTCGGCTCCCACACTCAGACACAGCTCGGCAACACCGCCATCACCTCCTCTCGCCTGGCACCCGGCCAGACATCACGCTGCTGCATCCAGCGAACCTCCCGCCCGTCTCCAGGGAGCTGCTGCAAACACACACACACGTTAACATATGGCGGTTTAAAAAACCCCAAACATCAGCTTTATTTTGCCGAGCTGGGGCGTGACATCCGCCTGATCTGGCCCCACTTTGATGTGGCCCCGAGAACGTTTGATCGCATACCTATTTAGCTCCGCCACCGCTCTGCTCTCCCTCTCCACCCCCCCCCACCACCACCACCACCACCACCACCACCACCACCTCCTCCCCCCCTGCCCTCCTTTCGTCTTCTGCTCCTCACCCACCACACACCAGCACGACCTGCCGAACAGCGCCATTCAAAGACAAATCAGACAACGGAGCGCTTCAGTCGTGATCCTGGCTTTGCACACATCCCGCCAAAAAAGAGCAACACAGTCACGATGCAGATGCAACCACAGCTGGGTATCGAACCTCGGTGCTTATTGGGTACCCACCAAAATGTAGCAGCGGATGTCTGGTCAGATACGTCTGGTTTATTCTGTGATCGGAGAGTTCCCGATTGCCAATTTCAGACTCTTCTATTGAGGCAAAGTTCATGAACAGCTGCTGGTGTTTGCACATTTATCAAGACTGTATGTTAAAATACCTCAACTCAGATCAAGACTTCTAGTAGCCTATGTGAGTTATGACTCTTCTCCTTCAGGAGACAAAAGTAGGATGTATTTTGTTATATTATACTACAAAAACATGGAAACATGGAAGAGGCTGGGATCAACGGATGGATCAACAACAAGAACCTTAAACAGTTGTTGTGCCTAAAGCTTTAACTGTTGTGGAGGAGGATCAGAAAACAATAATATAAACTGAGCAGAGTTTAAGTTTAGCATGTTAGCATGTCATTAGTTTTGCATGTATTTGCTCATAAACCAAAGTATTGGACACATTAAAACTGACCTTGTTAAAATTGAATAATAGTTGTTTTTATGCAAAACCACATGGCGGTGATGGAGGAAAAGGTCACGGGGTGTGTATGTGTATGTGTGTGTGTGGGGGGGGGGTCACCAAAGTCAGTAGGATTCATCATCTGGGGACCACGTATGTGTCTGAACAATAGTTTCACCTAATAGTTTTTGAGATAGAAGTGGTGGACTGACCGACAGACCGACCTGCCATCCGACCGCTAGCGTGGCCAAGTGAGCACGGAAGAAGAGCATTGGGGGGGAAATGGACTTAAGGTCCACTTGTTAGCTTTTTCCAGAGATTTCAGTCTTTTAGAGACAGAGTTTGCTCAGTTGTCATGGAAATAGCTCAGAGAGATAAACTTAATAATCTGCATCCACTGAGAATAACGACCATGAGAAGTAGATAATAGCCCTCGCAAAGGCTAATAGGTGGACACTGAGTTAAAATTGATTTATTTTGTATAAGTCAAAATCGTATAAATAATTTTTGTAGCAGTTTATTGTAACAGACCTGCTGATAAAAGGCACAGATGTGTTGTGTTGGTTAAAGAAATATGTTGTTCTTGTTGTTCTGGTTAAATGTTATCTGCATCACATCATATCTGCACTAGTATAAAGCATTTTAAGTGACACCCAGCTCTGCTCTCAGCTCCAGCTCCGATGCCCTCTTACTCCACTGGGATTTCTTTTTTTGGACCGAGAGTCAATAAGATCCATAACACCTTGTTTTGTTGCCATCTGGCCTGCCTCTGAGCAAATGAATGAAGGGCTAAGTAGCTTTCAACACCTTCCTCATCCCCACCACAGCAGCTAGCCAGCAGCAGGCAATTTAGTCTCTGTAATTGATTTAGTGGTTGCCCTAAAAGACGCTTTCACTTATCAGGGATTGGATTATGGTGCTCACTGCCCTGCTTCACTTGATCGCCATTAGCCAATTTCTCCGCTCCGCCGTGATCTGAGGGTATTTTGTGTCAGAAAAAGGGGAGAAAAATACTTGCAGTTAACACACCTCCTCTGTTTTTGTTAAGTCCGTTTGTTTTAGTGTATTAGGGGCTGCAGAGTCCCGGAGAACACGAGGAAGAAGAAGAATCAGATTCAGCTTTCATGACAAAGAGATTCAAATTAATGTCTCTCTCTCTCTCTCTCTCTCTCTCTCTGACAGCATCCTGTTTGCAGACATTGTGGGTTTCACCAGCCTGGCGTCTCAGTGTACAGCTCAGGAACTGGTCAAACTGCTCAACGAACTCTTTGGGAAGTTTGACGAACTGGCTACAGTAAGTGCTCTTCAACAATCCATGTGATCAATGTAAGACAGACACTTCAGCTACTCCCACAGCATGTGGGAGCAACAATTCATTGATAGGTGATTATTCTTACCATATACACACTAACCTACACTTTCATTTCCCACGCTGTCAAGTTTAATGTGATATTCTTACACTTTAAAATCAGCTTAAACGGATCTTTTTGTCCACTTGGGGGTAGCAGAACAAGCTGTAAACACATTTAACCGTGCCTTGATTGATTATCACCTTACATACAGTAGTTTTGGCCACCTGATGGATGGAAGTCACTCTTCTTTTAGCTCTGGTTTGGTCTCCACCACCTCCCGAGAGAAATACCTGGCTCCACCATGTCCACCAGCTTAAACAGCAGCCTGCTGCTAGAAACAGGGTTGATCTGCAGACTCTCTGTGGCTTCATCACTACGACCAACGCCTTTCACACCCTATTGTTAATATTAAAATATTGATTATAGCAGCTTTAAATGTGAGTATTAAAGAACCAGTGAGTAGGATTTGTGTTGCAGATTGCAACCAACTGATGACTGACGTGACAGACATCGCCCCCTGGCTGCAGTATAGGTCATAAACCCCGCTCCCTCCATGTTAGCGAATGGGACATGATCCAAAATCAAAGAACACGACAAATAAAAAGTTCCCTCTGTAGATATAAAGGGCTCAATCCAAGGAAACAAAAATTATTATTATTTTCAACGTGATTAACGAAAACATGAATATTATGTTCTATTTCTGCCAATAGATGCCCCTGAATCTTATATACTGATCTTTAAAAGAAGTATGACCAGGATATGTAGTGAGTGAATAAAACAAAGCCTTCTTTGAGATTACTGCAAGTTCTTGTCACTATATCTACGCTATGTATTTGTCAAGCTCTAAGTGTGTTCGGTGTTGGGTTCAGTTAGTTAAGTGCAAAAAGAAAAGTAGGGAAATTTTAATTTGAGCTTCTGGCGACGAGCTCCTGTTTCCGCCTGTATGTTCCTCTGCAACACAGAAAGCCTCCAAGAGAACCAAATGTATTATTTAGTCCAGGAGCTCATTTATTACGCCAGGCCATATATCGATCCAATAGTTAAGAGTAGAGCTGGAGACGCTGACTGCTGTGGAGGAGGAGGAGGTGGAGGAGGTGAAGGTCAAGATGGAGAAGGAACTGGAAGGATGAGAGGGGGAGAGATGAGAGAACCGTTTTTTTAACAGAGGGGAGATAAGGGCTAAGTGTTTCTGTGTGTGTGTGTGCTATTGGGATTACAGCACTTGATAGAGAGAGAGAGAGAGAGAGAGTGGTAGCAAACACTGTACAACAGCCTGTGTAGCATTGTTTTCTGTGTTAGGTGAGTGATAGGTTATCTGCCGCCATAATACTATAATCATATTAATACTGCATGAACACACACACACACACACACACACACACACACCTGGACATCATAGTACTGTACTGTAGAGATACTGTCATCGCATCACATGCAGCTGTAAGAAATAGAAATAGCCTCAATCAACTAATGAAGTCTGTGAGATGTGATTGAAAGCATGGTGGAAAAAACAAAGTAAGTAGACCCTGGAGTTAATAGATTGACATTCGAGTAGAGAATTATTACTTACAGCTCTGCAGAAGTTAGCGACTAGCTGTTGAATAAAGTAGAACGTCTAGCAGCTGAAGAGCCAGATAACTGTCTCAGGAGCCGGCGGAGACCAAACCAGAGCTGAAAGAGAGTGAATATCCCACGGACATCCATCGGGTGGACACGGACACAATGTTCTCATGTTTTTCTGCCCCCTGGTGGCCAAATACAGAAGTTGAATGCAGTTTTTAAAATGACTAAATTCAGAGATACTGAATGTGTAAACAGTTGTTTGCTAAGTGTTAACCACAACAACATTATAAAGCAACTCTCTGTCAGCTTGTTGTGGAGTTAATCTGCCCCCTGTTGGACAAAACAGTCAATTAATGCAGCTTAAAAAGCAGAAATTCTCTTGCTTTTGTTTTTCTACATCACAAATGGAAACATTTATTTTAAATATATTTTAATATAATCATATATTTACAATTTTAAGGATACATGCAGAATGTAGATCCACTTTTAAACATGTCAGATTTAGGGAATAGGTGCACATGTGCCAGTTGTGCTCTGAATGTAACCTAGTTAATCATTCTATAATCGATTTGAATGATTTTTATTTGTTATACTTGTATGTTGTGATCATCAAATGGATCTCACCAATGATAAATATCATCCATCTTCCAATCCATTCACTCAGCACTCAATGTGCCACTTGCCTGGACTCGTCTTCTACCAGGCCTTTCAGACGGTTTACTCTCTTTCTTAACACACACACACACACACACACACACACACGTGCAAAAGTCACATGATCAGCAGGATTATCCCTCTTGAGTTCATTCTGCATCTCAACAATCAGTCATGGCTTAACGCGGGGAGAGCGGAAGAGGGGGAGAAAGAGCACGATACAAGGTGATATGTGGCTTGCTATCAGTGCTCCAGCACTCAAAAAGCCGTTATATGGAAATCGTGTGATGAGGATATATTGTGTGCATGTGTGTGTGCATGTGTGTGTGAGTGTGTAGCTGCAGCTGCATCCTAATTGAGATTTATACCCTGTCGTGTTAGCGAGGGAGAAATTCACTTTCAAACCGGCTCTGTCACAGCTGCTGAGCCTCTCTGACTGCTGTATGCTGCGCAACACAGTCATTCCCCGGAGGCTCAACCTAAACTTAACCATAACAGACATGCGCCTAACTTAACCCCAACCTTCATCTAACCATAATGAAGACAGAAATGAATCAAGCCAAATTGGGGTCACAGATTTTGCCCCCAATTAGACCAAACGTCCCCAATCAGCTGGTTTTAAATCCAAAAGCACACACAGATACATTTCTCTTGAGACGTGACTTGCTGTTAGCTGTTAATTTCTCTCTCTCTCTCTCTCTCTCTCTCTCTCTCTCTCTCTCTCTCCCACACACACTCTCTGTTTCTGTTCCTAGTTCTGGGATAATCATCCACGTTCTGAATTCTCATATCCTCCCACGCCAGAATCTTTCTGCTCCCGTGAGCAGAAAACCAGAGCACCCCGTCTCCTCTCTTCTCATCTCCACCTCTTACCCTGCAGTTGTCATGAATCCTCTGTGTGTGTGTGTGTGTGTGTGTGTGTGTGTTTGTCACTCAGAGGCTGCCTGCAGGTTAAGCTTTGTAGGGTCCACCATTACGATTTCCTGATGACTGTGAGTGATACACGACCAGTGCACTGTGACAAAAAACTGATCTGTCTGGGAATGTGTGGGCGGGATTCTACTTCAAGAGCATGTCGGAGCAATTAGAGTTGGCCCCAACTACAAACACACACATGGTTGCACAAGTAAACACATGTGATTTACATGAGCAGAGGTGCAGCTGCAGCAGCCAGTCACCTGTTAAATGTAGAAATTATTTATCACACAAACTTTTGCTTCCTTCTCTTATGAGCAGAAGAAAAAGTAGAAAAATAGCAAATATGTCCTAATTAGTAACTTGTGGTGAAGCATTAAAACTTTATAAATCCTGTGATCCAGATGATCCAGATGAAGGACTATTAGGTCCATATGGAGCCAGATCAGTGATGATACATTTGACATGTGTGTGTGTGTAGGAGAATCACTGCAGGCGCATAAAGATCCTGGGGGATTGTTACTACTGTGTGTCGGGACTGACCCAACCCAAGGCAGACCACGCCCACTGCTGTGTGGAGATGGGACTGGACATGATTGACACCATCGCGTGAGTCTCTCTCTCTCTCTCTCTCTCTCTCTCTCTCTCACACACACACACACACACACACAGGTAGTAATACATGACGTGGGAGGAGTGTCGCAGCAAAAAACTACTTTGTTTTGTTTGGACCCAACAAAGCAGTGTTGGAAATATGAATGTCTTAATATAGACAGAACAGCAGATGGAATCAACAAACTGAGACAAATTCAATTTCTTACATTTTTGCAATCACAAAGACACTTGGTGGCACACATGCACACCCCACCACCACTCCCCTAACTCCCAAATGTTGACACACACACACACACACAGCCTTTACCTAATTTCCTCGAGTGAACACTCGCCTGTCATGTTCTCTTTCCCTGCTGCTCTGTCTGAGTGGATGGATGCAGCAGTTAGAGTCCTTTATCTCAGAGGACAGGGGCTGCCATACATGCTCATCCCTGTGTGTGTGTGTGTGTGTGTGTGTGTGTGTGTGAGAAACAACCCTTCCTCAGCCCGATGGGCAGACCACATTTTCTCTTCCGCCACCCTGTAAACATACACACAAACATCATCTGAAGACACTGACCTTTCGCTGGTGACGGTGAGCTTTGTGTGGTGATTTACTGGAGAGGAGAGGCTTTGCAAAAGTCCTGCTTTATCTTCTTTGCACCACAACACAGGGAAGTGAAGGCGTTCTGCACACGTACCTTTACATGCATAGAAATACAATACGTCAACATAGACGCAGGCATGCACACACACTCCAAAATGTTACATCCTAACACTAAACTGGTCAGCAGGCCAGCAGATCTGCCACCTTGACTGAAAGAATCATATTTGTTTTGGTCAAAACTGAAAACTTTTTCCACCCACGTAGTTCAAAAAAGTTTTAAGGCCTTTTGAAACTGCTTAGAGAGTGCATATCTCCACTTTGGGAGTTGCAAAAAAAATATGTTTAGACATTTCTAGTATGCATATAGATCCAGTTCAGCACCAAAATAAGCATAACGGTGTCAGAATTTCTAAAATTAGTTAATTAAGTTGATAATTTCTAAGGAAAGAGCAACAATGCTAGCGGCCCCATAAGGCTGTTCATAGGCACAGAGGTGCTTTGACATAAAGGCTAACATCAGCATGTTAATGTTTCCCAGGTTCACCATCTTAGTTTAGTGTGTTAGCATGCAAGCATTTGCTAATTAGCACTAAATATAAAGTACAGTTGAGGCTAATTTGACAGGAATTTGGTCAAAGTATTGGACAAACTGAAATGTAAACCTGATGATGGGGCAAAATGAAGTCAGAGGATCACACAAGTCGGACAGGTTTGTCCTCTGGAGACCATGAACGTCTGTACAAACTTTCACAGAACTCCATCAGACAGTTGTTGAGATATTTCAGTCTGGACAAAAGCAGTGGACCCACCGATGAGCACCCTTAAACTAATACTTGTTCTCTGATCTTTTACTTCTTATTTTCAGATCCTGCTAACTAACGAACGAACTAACTAACTAACAGTTTTAGAGATTAACCTCCCCCCCTCCCTGCAGGTCGGTGGTGGAGGCGACAGAGGTGGATCTGAACATGCGTGTCGGTCTCCACACAGGACGGGTGCTGTGTGGCGTGCTGGGCCTCAGGAAATGGCAGTATGACGTCTGGTCAAACGATGTCACACTTGCAAACGTAATGGAGGCCGGAGGGCTGCCTGGGTCAGTGCTGACTCTTACACACACACAAACACACACACACACACACACACACACACACACACACACACACACACACAGCTTCATGATGTGTGCATCCGGTCACAGTAGATCATTCTGCATATGATGAACTACAGAAACACTACATGTGCTTATACAGACTTGAAATGTCGACCATAAAGGACAAGTCTGACATCATTTTATCACTTTATTATTGATCAAACAAATACATGAATTTGAAAACACAAAAAAGTCTGACGAGTGGTTTAGAAGCTTTGTGAAGCATTCACTGGAAGAAGAAGATGAAGCCGTATTATGAGAAACTGTGGCGTCTCTATTACAAGAAAATATCTCATAATTACGAGATCTCTGTCCAACACTTTATGAGATCTGTATCTCATAATAATTTTTCTTAATTATAAGCTTGTTTTCAGATACACATCTTATAAGAGGACATAAAAGATGTCATAATCACGAGTTTTCTTATTATGAGATATCTTCTAGCTGAGATCTTTTCACGTAATTATGAGATTTAACAGTGTTTTGCACAGAGATTTTCTAAATTACAGCAAGCAAACTGTTTCACTGTTCATATGGGCAGTGGGCTACAGTTTGAATACAGACGTTTATAAAATCTAAACCCTCCTGTTATGTTACGGGTCAAATTGACTACAGTTTGAAGATCTAGTAAAAATTGTATTTTTTCAGTATGAAACTTCTTTTCACAAATTAACCGCACACTGTAAAAAAGACCACTCCAAAAATAAGTAAAAAAAATTTAAAACAAGCTATTTTTGCTTGAAACAAGCAAAAAAATCTGCCAATGGAACAAGTGAAAATTCTCTTGATAAGATTTCTTGAAA
>JAVQJD010069686.1:0-10916 GCA_036023655.1 Nannoperca australis
ACACCAAACAAAAAACCCATAAGTACAAAGTTAAATAACAAAAAGATTTAAAAGAGCAAGTAAGACGAGCGGAGCAACCGTATCAGGCAGCACGCACTTATAAGCGCATGCGCACACATAATAGTCAGCCTTTTGCAAAATGAGAAATGGAGTCATGACCCAGTGGTAGGACAATGTGTCAGTGAGTGGGAACAGTCTTTCCCATGACTGAAAGTAACATTTCTGTGAATTGAAATGATCTTTGCCACTGGTATCAAGTCAGAACCACCACCGCACAAGTGCAGGTCATCTGATTGGACTCCCAGCCCCCTCTTTTTTGTGAGTTTAATTTGCACCCTTCAAGCAAACCACTTCCGCTTTTGTGTCCCTAGAGGTGACACAAACAGATACACAAGGTATTTTATTCCATCAGCTATTGGCTTTTTACACTAGATGTGATTTGGCCTGTGACTACCTGTGGATGTGATACAGTGTCCATTAGCATTATTCTATTCTACCTTTCCAAGGCTTAATTCAACTGTATATTTATTACTGTGGTGGCCATTAGTTGTGTTGTTGTAATTGACTGCATTATATATGGAGGTGGATCTAATATTTAACCCCCCCCCTCATGTTTGTAAATGGGGTGGAAACTCCAACCTCAATAATAAACATATGGTTAAATGAATACTTCTCTGACACTGTCAATCAAAACATATTACACATTATCTGTATAAAAGTAGAATTTATGGCTGAGCGGTTGTATTAGATTTTACATGTTTACCTAATAATTTGGCCACTCTGTGTATAGTGTATGTAAAAAAACAAAACAACACATTTTTAGAATAACACAATGAAACAGTACAAAAACACTTTCAATATCTGCTGCAGGTGGATTTCTGCCCCCTCCGATGCCTGCTTACCCAGTTCCTCAGCCCGATCCTGGACCTGAACAACCACATTGGAAGTAAGGTTCAAACTATTTCTCTTTTCTCCTCAACGTGACTGCAAAAGGTGATTGCAAAACATTTTTTCATATATTTTAAGATTAAAGCAATCTCAGCACTTAATTTGTGATGACACTTCCTCTTAAAAGATGAGACTGTGTGACATACTGTATCTCATTCCCTCGCTGTTGACAGTATCCCATCTATAACTGAAGATACCGCCCGGAATGCATTTGTTCTGTTTGCCTCCAGCAAGTGCTGCTACAGTTCAGCACCAGCAAAAGATGGTGTGATCACCAACATGGATCCATTCAATACGTACAGGGTAAGAAGAGGTCTATTCATGTGTGTGTTTGGAAAACCTGCTAGAAAGGCAGGAAAATTAGAATAAGAATAAAAAGGTTTTAGCTTGTACAATAGTTTTGGAAGTTCAGTGCAGGAAAAAGTAAAGTAAATGGATGTTGATCATTTAATATTACCAGGTAGAGCAAGAAAAGGACTCGTGTGTTTCTCCCCCCCCTGCTTTGTTTTAGTACCGCCTGGAAACCTTTACTGAATCAAGATCTACACAGTGGAGTCACGAGCCATACAATGGTACAGCGCTATTACCTTGTGCATTAGTTGCATGAGTTTAATTCTCTGCCAGGCATTTTTCTGCACACTGATAATCGAATATGTTGTTTTATTTGGATCAGGCCAGCCAGTGGACGCCTTTGCCCAACCACCTCCAGGGCCTTGGGATATTCCTGCCAAATCTCCCAGTTTTTTTATAAATGACAAGCAGATTATCAAGGTTCCATACACATCATCTGTGAAGGTAAATTATACATCAAACACGCGTTTGGAGAGGAAAAAGCTCCTGTAATTGCTTTTAGAGATTTTTCCTGACGAAAAACTTTTAATGTACAGAGCTGCCACGTTTGTGTGGGAATGGGGCGAAGACCTTGTAAAAACTGTGCCGGCGCTGGTAATGTAAGTAATTTCCACAGACCTCACAGAAATGTTTACTTTAAGCAATCTTTAATCATCGTGTGATTTCTTTTCTTTTCCCCTCTCAGAAAGTTTGTTGGGTCTGCAATGGATCTGGTTACCGCCTCGGAAATGATAGATGCCACCACTGCCGTAGTAGAGGGAGGGAAAAGTAAGTGTTAGCATTTCAGTGAAAGTAAGTGCAGTACTGCCTACGCTTCTCTTAAAAGATACTGATACATTACTCTGCTTACAGTTGCAGCAAATGTTACGGGCAAGGTGCGACGCAGTGTGACACATGTAAAGGAAAACAACAGCTTCTGGTCTACATCAACCTCAGTGTGAAATGGTGCTGCTTCCTCAACATTGTTTATCTGTCAAGAATGTCTTAATTAACTAAAACAATGAATAGTCTTTCTTAATCTGAAGGTCATCAATATTTATGGTTACTTTATACTCCTAATTAGTGTATAACGGTCGTAAAATTTAACTGGATTTCTTTTTATTTATTTATGTAAATGCTTTCAGGACCAACAACTCTGATAGCTACGTGGTGGAACAGTCAAGTGGACTGCAGTCGGACAACCTTAGCAAGGTGTCTGGCAAGGAGCTTTTCAGGGACTCTCAGTACATGGTAAAAAAACTTTTCTCACCCTCTCAGGGGGCACAAGATATAAGTAGGAGAGGATTAAGTTTTATAATAACATGGCGATTCTTCCACGTTGCATGTCAACACAGGATGCGTTTCAGCCATGTTTTAATCACTTCTATGGTCTACACAGCTCACACAACACTGTGGCTGAACGCATCCTGTGTGACACCGATGGTAGACTGAAGCTATATAACCTATAAACAGAGATTATAATTGTGTGTGTAAATGTTTCTCTTTGCACCCCTCACCCAACACAACTTTTGTTATCCTGCTTGACTCGTCCACTAATAAATTAACGTCATTTAAACAGAGCACTTCTGTGATATTGTTCTGATTACTCCATGCAGGTGTACCCAGTGATGGGCTTTCCAGACCCTGAAGTGGTGAATGCTGCACAACGCCTTGTCAATGAACACCAGGGCAAGTTCTTGCAGACGAGTCGCATTCTGCAACAGGTAACAGTGCATCTACTTTATTTATATGTACTATGCTGATATAAAATAATAATATTTTGTCAATGTTAATGCACTAGACAATACTTATCTGTAAAACATCTCACTCATTTTGTGTTGCTTTCTTTGATTGCAGCGTCAAACCATAGAGCTGATCCCCATTACCAAGGTGACTTACTCGTGGAAAGGGAACTCACACATTTACTTTGTTTACGGGAATGAGTTCACAGTTAACGCAGATAACTATCCTGCTACCTGTTGCTGTACTGTAATGTAATTGCAATTGTTGTGTATGAAGGTTTTTCTTTTCCAGATCATTGGATGTCTGAATGATTTAGTTTTACTCACTTCCACTGATTAATGGGCAAGTCTCTATAATGTGGGTAGTAATGACCTTTGATGCCTAAGTTTGATGTTCAGTTTAGAACAGAGGGCTTTAGCCTTTGAACTCCCCACAAGTCAGTAGAACTGATGAAGCCTTTTGAATGAGCAATCTTTAAGACTACACAAAAGAACCAGTTTACCTTTGACTAACTACTATAAGATAACTAAAGATTAGAATGTCTTCTTTTATTGTTACATGCCATTTTTATGAATGCATCACAGAAAATAACTGCTTACTGACACAAAATAAACCATAATCATATTATATTCCTTAAATCATGAACATTTATGCTGGTATAGAGCAGCATTGGTTTTTTTAATCATCGGTAAAACCAACCATTTGATACAGAATATAATTTTTTTGCAGCTGTTATTTGTTTATGTTAATAAAATGCATTTTAACCAACCTAATCCGTCCGCTCTCATGGTAACTTTTGTTTTTAAATCTGAATATAAATCTTAAAATGACGTTAAATGTGTATGATCTTATGAGACAAAAATGTGTAATACCCGCTTTACGTGCTGTAATAATTCATCCATTTAAATAAATGTTATTTCTGTTTTGCTGTTTCGTCATTTTAAGTGGACTGTCGCTTGTGAAATGACGTGTGGAACGTGTTCGCCATAATGATAATAAACCGTGAACACAAAGCTACAATAACGCAAATGAAGCTTTGGTTGTGAAACGGGAATCGATACGTAGGTATTCACATTGGAGCAACCAAGTCTGGACTGATATCGGTGGATACGAGTCTTGGTAAATTTGGTAAAACCGAAGAAAAACTGAACGGAACAACGAGGTAAAGTTAGCATGCTAGCTAAGTTTACCTGTGTGATGCTGCTAGCTAATACCTTAGTGCTAGGTTGCATGTACATACAGGTTTCGTTGGTTCGAATAAGATTTGAATCCGACACAAAAAACTGCACATCTGGGCAGCTCAGGGTAAATGTAAACTATAGCAATGAAATCCAGTGTGTTGCTAGTAAGGTAAGCAGACCAGCTTCCTTGTTTAGCCACAGTCTAGCTAGCCAAATATCGCAACAGGCAGTGCCATGAGTTTGATGCTGCTGGGTAACATACAGTAAGTATCAGCTATAGGTGAGTAGGGAAAAATGCTAAATGTGGGAGCTGCGATCTTAGTTCCCAATAAAATGAGAAAATTAAATATTTGAATCTATATGCTAACTTAAAAAAAATAACAGTCCTGCGTATTTGACAGTTACAGTCCCCGGAGGGCAGCTGCAGCTGCACCTGCACACTCCGTTATGTGAGGTTTTGTAAAGCGACGGACCGAATCCGCTTCTTCTCTATTCATTGATCACCCAACTTTAGCGAAATATGTAATCTGACCGTTTGAGTCTGCTGAACTACATTCATGCTTTTCTGTGTGCGTGTCTCGCTAGTGCTTTTGTTGACTTCTTATGAGTATAAGTCACAACATAGCTCACAGCATCCTGCTTTGGTATAGCCCCTCCCGAGTGGCAGATTGTTGTGGGCTAAACTGAAAGAATTTATTTATGAATTTATCATGAAATGCATACATCCTGACAGGCTGCGCTATGGCGTCGGCATCTGCCAGTGTGGACTCCAAGGCAGAGCTGACTGCTCTACTGGAACAGTGGGAGAGGGAGCAACAAGGCAGCACACAGGAGCTGGTTAACATCATCACCAAGTGAGTAGTTTATGCTTTTGTTTCATGATGAGTTACTTTGAGGAGCTGCGTTTGGGTGGGAGCAACATAAAGATGGTAAATTAAGTAATGTATGATGTAACTTTCAGAATCTCAGAGCTCGTTGAGAAAGAGACAGAGGAGTACCACAAAGCGGACCCCGACCCTTTTGATGATAGACATCCTGGTATATAAAAGAAAAGAAAAGACGGAAGACATAATATGAAGATTATCCTATATGTAAATATTATGTATGTTTTTGACGTTTTCCTCTTGGCCACTAGGGAGAGCTGATCCAGAATGCGTGTTAGGGCACCTGCTCAAGATCCTGTTCAAGAACGATGACTTTATGAACACAGTAAGAATGGATGCACTGAATGGAGATTATTTACATGCAAAATATGGGGCAGTATTTTGCATTTGAGTTAGAAGGTGATTTATTCTTTTCTTCCCTTCGTAGCTGGTGAATAGCTATGTGATGACCAGCCGGGAATTTTCCCTCAATGCAGCAGCATGTCGCCTGCTTCAGAACATCATGCCTGGATTGGAGACAGCTGTGGTCTTTCAGGAAAAGGTGGATTATTTTTGAGTTAATGATAACATAACAGCATTTAGTTTTTCTCTGTTCTCCTCTCCTAAACAACATTACAAAGCCAGTTGTGGTTTAAAAGTGTAATTTTTGTTTGTGGACTCACAGTCCAGTCTGCGTCTTCTCTGACAGTGGACTTCTGGACATAATGTTTAAAGTTACAACGTCTGTTAAAGCTTTATTTGAAAATGTAAATCTAGTCTTACAAACATACAGTATCATTACTTTTATTTAGAACTACACTTTTTGAAAAAATGTTAGAAGCCATACATTCTTATTTGACCCAAAAAAGATAAAACAAGTTGGGGAAAAAAATACAGTGCTCAACATTTTTCTTATTAAGAATCGGTTTATATTCTTGTCTCTATACATATTTCACCATTCCCCTGTTTTTGTTCTTCTTAGGAGGGCATAGTTGAAAGGTTGTTTAAGTGGGCTCAAGAGGCCGAGCAGCCCCTCAGAATCTATGCCACAGGCTTGTTGGCCGGCGCTATGGAGAACCAGGACATTGCAGCCAACTACAGGGAGGAGAACTCTGTTTTGGTTAGTAGGGGATTCTGCTGTCTCAAATGTCAGTTTTAATTTTAATGAATAATGTTAAACTACATAGTGATGGACAATTTATTACAACAGCTGATAAAACTGTGATATTCCAGAAAAGTATCAGAGCAATTTGCTAATCATGAGTGAAGTAGCAACTTTCCATCAACTTGTTTTTCCTGCTTTATTTTGACAGGTACCTTTGATGCTGCATCGTTTGCGTGAGCTTCAGGATAAGGATGCTGAGAACAAAAGGGAAATCAAACGGCCCAGCCCCAGAAAATCTCTGAGTCAGCCTTTGCTGCCTTTGGATGAGGAGACTATTGATGGGGGCTTTGAAGAGAAGCCTTTCACACTGGGCAGAAACGGAGCTGAAAGGGATGCGAGTGGGACAGAAGAAGAGGGCGGAATTCCAGTCTCAACCATCGAGCCCGAAAACGAGCTTGCGTTCCGTCTCAGCTCCCTTCACAAGACCAGCAGCCGTGCCAACTCGGCTGTTAAAACCATGATGAAGCCCATGTCTGCCCCAAGTTCGCTGGCTCACCAGGGCATGTCTGATGGCAGCAGTTACCTAAGAAGGAAGGTGGAGAGGGACATCGGCAGGACCTCAAAACAGAAGCTAAATTTCTCTTTGCCAGAGCCAGAGAGGAACTTCAGTGAGCTTTCCAACAGCAGCTGGTCTGAGATGAGCCCCTGGGTGATTGGCAACAACTATCATCTGTACCCTCTGACCCCAGAGATCGAGCAGAGGCTCATCCTGCAGTATCTCACACCTCTGGGGGAGTATCAGGAGGTTTGTCCGTTACCATCAGCCTACACAGTGCTCTATTTATCACTTTATGCATTTCACTTGTCTTGTCACAGACTCTCCAGCAGATGTCAGTCTTCATTAATTATGATTAAAGAAATGATTCTCTTCTGACACTATGAAAAAGTGGCTCCAACACACAACAGGACTAACAGGATTTATTTTTGGTTTGGTTCCAGCAACTAGCCATTTACAGGGTTCCACAGTAAAGCAATTCAACATGATTTATGTGTTCTCGATGTCCATTCCTCCTTCTACCTGCAGCTGCTGGCGGTGTTCATGCAGATGGGAGCTCGTGAGCTGCTCATGCATTACATGGATCTAAAGCAGACCAACGACGTGCAGCTCACCTTTGAGGCTCTCAAGGTAAACGCTAGTCGTCGACTCCCCGTGGTGCTGAAACGCCAGGTTCAAGCTCTTTAGACATATTTCTCGACTTCTCTCTTTTCTCGCAGTACCTGGCTTCGCTGCTGCTGCACAAGAAGTTCGCTGCAGAGTTTGTGGCTCATGGAGGAGTTCAGAAGCTGCTGGAAATCCCCAGGCCATCTATGGCTGCTACTGGGGTGTCTCTGTGCCTCTACTACCTTGCCTATAACCAGGACGCCATGGAAAGGGTACAAAACAGACAAACATCATGCAAATACACAATGAAATCTGGAATCTTGCCACAAGTTTTCTTGCAGCTTTGTGTGTACTGTATGTGCCAAAAGGAAAGATGGTAATGTATTAACTGTTTGCAGCCATCAGAGCTTAGTAATGTGTCATTATATTGTATAGTGGCAGGAGATTATCTGGAAACTTAAAGGCTGCATTATAATTTAGTGATTCAATAACAAACTTGTCCGTCGGTTCCATGTAAGTAAATTAATCCCAAGTTCCCCTTTGGTTGTCACTTTCACTTTGTAAGTGTTTTTTCTCAAGATTTTTGACTCCCTTTGGGCTTCATCTCTGCATGAAAAGTGCTATATAAATAATGTAATTAAACATCAAAATATTCGCAAAATCATCTTGACATTAATATTAAGGTATCTGACGGAAAGCGATACTTGATTTTATCAGTATTACACAGCTCTTGGTGCAGTGCACATTTGTATTCACTGGTGTGTCCTCTCTTCTCCAGGTGTGCATGTTGCCGCACTCCATCCTGTCAGATGTGGTTGGTTACACGCTGTGGCTGCTGGAATGCTCGCACGCGTCCGGATGCTGCCACGCCACCATGTTCTTCTCTATCTCCTTTTCTTTCCGTGCTGTCCTGGAGCTCTTCGACAAGCAGGACGGGCTCCGACGCCTCGTCAACCTGGTGGGACACAAACCACACGTGATCCTCACTGTAACAGTGTCAACTCAACCATCTGTCTCATTCACAGAAAATGTTATGTGTTTCAGGAACTGATCAACTGAGCAGTCAATACAATATCACAAAAGAACATACCAGATGCCGATTGTGTGCTGATTTGTGGTTTCAACCGTGTGTTTTCAGATTAGCACACTGGAGATCCTGAACCCTGAAGACCAGGGAGCGCTGCTGAGTGATGATGAGATTTTCTCCAGCAGGCAGACGGCCAAGCACACCTGCATGGCCCTGCGCAGGTACTTTGAGGCCCACCTGGCTATCAAGGTGGAGCAGGTGAAGCAGTCCCTGCAGCGCACAGAGGGGGGTGCCCCCATTCACTCTCAACCCTACTATAAGGTACGCAGAGGACAAAGGGGGATAAGTGACATTGACAAGTGACATTGGAATTACTGCACCGTTTATTTATTAACATAAACATTTATTAATGTATTATACAGATGTTATGTTTAGTTTCTTTGTTTATGCTTTCGTTTAATTATGTGCTCGTCGCGTTCCCCAGGCGGTCAGCTACAGCCACGAGCAGGTGGTGGAAATGATGGAGTTTCTGATAGAGTATGGTCCGCTCCGACTGTACTGGGAACCAGCAGAGGTCTTTCACAAGTTGTCTTGTGTCCAGCTCCTCCTGCAGCTCATTTCCATTGCCTGTGACTGGAGGACCTACTATGGCAGGTAAGGATCCTTTTCATTGTTACCATCTGTACGGCACATATCGTATTGTACAATAATGTAGCCCTTTGTACCATGCACGATCAATAATTGTAACAATCTCTTAATGTACCATCATTTCGATGGCATTTTTCCATAGGTTTTTACTTTGTGGTAAAAGTGAAATGGTATAGAGCTGATTTGGAACCAGCGTGATTTTTCATTGTATGCTAATCATGTCAATAATGTATTACAGACAACTGTCCCTGTTAAGGTCCTGTGGCCTCCAAATGCTGTCCTGTAGTGTGAACCAATTCTAGCTTACTTGTTAATCCCTCGCTGTGATTCATATACATTAAAACTCTGTATTTCTATTTTAAATGTACAATAGTTTACCTTGAAATGCGATTTGTGGTTTTTGGCATCAACAACGCTGATCCCTGTCTTTTTTTAACGTATTTTTTAAAGTTTTTATTATTATTTTTTCTCTTTTATTAAGTGACTTTTTAAGTGTGATGTAGTGATTCAGTTTCTTTCCCTGTAGGAGCGATACAGTGCGTTATGCCCTCGACATCCTGAGTATCCTCACAGTTGTTCCAAAGACCCAGCTGTTGCTGTCTGAGGCTGTCGCTGTGCTCGATGAGGGAGGATCCACTGTTTCCACTGTTGGTAGGTGTTATCAGAGTGTGATGCCATTTTAGCCAAGAATGTTACTTTTCGTTAAATTGATTAGTATTCCACTGTTTTGTATTTTATAAGAAACGACAATGTCAAACTACTTGTGCACAGTCAAAAGTCACTAACACATTCAAGCAGCTTGGCATACAGTTTTACAACATTTCTGGCCAGCTGCTTTTTGGAAATGTAGCGCAATAAAATTCGAATTATTATTTCTCTCCACAGAATGTAATAACATGCAGAAGCTTTTAATTTTTATTTTTGTTTATTATACCAGCTCTGGCACAACTCCAGGTGTTATTTTTCTGCAAGGTGTTTCTTTTAATCGTCTGTTTTCTTTCTCTCAGGAATGAGTATAGTCCTGGCAGTGGCAGAGGGAGAGGTGTTTGTAAATGATGCCGAAATTCAGAAGTCCGCTCTGCAGGTCGCCATCAACTGCGTCTGTGCTCCAGACAAACGCATGTCCAGCATTGGCAAGTTCATTGCAGGCACCCCCCGCCGCCGCCTGCCGCAGCAGACCAAAGCCAGCGAGAGTGTGCTCACTAAGATGTGGAACGTGGTGCAGTCCAACAATGGCATCAAGGTAGAGTTCACTAATGTGATTTTGGAGACTTTCGTGATTTGGGGGATTTTTTAAGGCTGTACATGACCATTTTTTTAAAGCATTGACAAAAGGTCAAAAGTCTTTCTAGTCATTCTGTGAGTGTTTAAAGCTGTGGCAGTGGCTTTTGAGATATATTTGGGCATTGGAACAGGTGCTGCTAAGTGCTGCAGTGGTAAATGGACTGGATTTATATAGTGCCTTTATCTCTAACAGTGCACATTTTTAAAAACACTTTAAAGCCTCACATTCACCCACAAACGCACACGTCCATACACTGAATGCAGTGGAGCTGCCATGCAGGGCGCATACTTGCACAGCAGTTGATTTGGGGTTCAGTGTACCACTTAAATACACTTCAACATGCAGTTGGCACATTGCAGAAGGAAAGCTGGTCATTATGACATGCTGATTCACAGGCAGCAAGAATTATAGCTTGCTGTGGCATCAATTGACATCAGCTTACATTGCATAACAGAAGGATGTCTTTTGCAAGGGGTTTATATGTATTTATATGTCAAGGCTGTAAAATATTCAATTCAATTCAATTCAATTTTATTTATATAGCGCCATATCATAACAAAGTTATCTCAGGGCACTCAATCACATGGAGCCGGTCGAGACCAACTTCCACACATACAAAGACCC
>JAVQJD010069688.1:0-15757 GCA_036023655.1 Nannoperca australis
TTGGGTCTTTGTGTGCGTGGAAGTTGGTCTCGACCGGCTCCATGTGATTGAGTGCCCTGAGATAACTTTGTTATGATATGGCGCTATATAAATAAAATTGAATTGAATTGAATTGAAAACAGTGTTCTGGTTCCAGTCTGTCAAGATACCCGGAACTAGGAGTGGAATAAGTACTCAAAACTTTGACTTAAGTAAAAGTACCAATACAACAATGTAAAAATACTCTGTTAAAAGTATTGCCTTCATTGCCTGTACTAAAGTAAAAATACACAAGTATTCTAAGATAAATGTACTTAAATTATCAAACGTTGTAGTAGTAACTGTGACTACTACATTATAATGCATCACATTATTAGATTGTTAATATAATTGCATAAGCAGCATTTCACTGTCACACACAATTGCCCTTATTTTTTTAAAACCTTTCTCTGATCTTTGGAAAAAATATAATACATAATTTTTGGGTTAATTATTTAAATGAAACCATCTGAGCGGTTTAGTGGGGAAATCACCCTCTGGTGGAACTGCAGCTGTTAATAATTCATAGACATGAAACGTGACAAGGCGGCCCCAAGTAGACACTTCTTTTTGTGTTATGTACATTGTATTTCAAAAACCAATAACCTTAATTCCAAAAAGTAGTAACTAAAGCTGCCAGATAAATGTAGTGGAGTAAAACATACAATATCCCCTCTGAATTGTAGCAGAGTGGTATAAAGTAGAATAACATGGAAATACTCTAAGTAAAGTACAGTAAGTGTTCTAAAGTACAGTACTTGAGTAAATTGTCATTTCCACCACTGCCTGGGAACTCTGTGTGGGGAAGAAACAACCTTGATTGCTAGAAAAGCCTCACAATACTGACCCCTCAGAATCCTTTTGTCATGTGTCATGATGTGTAACCCCATATACACTCTCTTTCTCTGTAAAGAATAATTTTACTAAGATGTTTTTAATCTTCTGTCTCTTATGTGTCTACTCATATTGTCTATAGCAAGCAGAAAGCATACATTGACCAGTGCTGGAAGGATGTGCGAGTTGGAGACTTTGTCCGTCTTTCCTGTAATGAAATCATCCCTGCTGACATGCTGCTGCTGTATTCCTCTGACCCTCGTGGGGTTTGTTACATTGAGACCGCGAACCTGGACGGAGAAACCAACCTGAAACAGAGACAGGTGGTGACAGACCTCCGTTTGCAGGTAATACTCTAGGTGGATTAACAGGTTTTAAACTGCCTTTGTGTAAATCTTCCTCTGTTATTCACGTTTCTGACACACAATCCTGCTGTCCAACTTTTGTGGATAGATAACACAGAATAAGAGGGCGCCTTTCAGAGAAAGACAAAATGGTCTGAATTTATTCTTTAGTCTGCAGGTATTAGTATCCAAGACCAGCAGAAAATTCCATTGCTAGTGTGCGATAGATTTGGAATGAGCGACAGTCAATGAGTGGAACAGCTGTAAAACCCCTTGTGGATGTAAATGAGGACTGTGTCTTGTTGTAAAGTGTCACCGGTGCGAGGGTGCATGTGCAAAAAGTGACATCACCGTGCTTCTTGAGTCAAGCATTACCTCCGGAGGACATAATTCCGTGCCTATTCATTTTATGATGATATATCATCTATATCATTTTGTAAGAGCAACAGTCTATTTAATTACACCATTGGTCAGTCAAGTGTTTGAGTCCCCTCACTCAAACACTTGACTGACCACTGATGTAATTTCAAATAAACATATAAATAACAGCCTGTAGAAATTGGAGTGGAAAAGGATCTTGTGTCTTGTGCTGCAAGTTGGTGGTATTGCATATCTGTTTATCTAATTATCTACAGGTTTGATTGAATTTGGTGTTTGTGTTTTCCAGGGAGTAGAGTTGGCCCTTGAGAGCTTCCACAGTCGTATTGAGTGTGAGAACCCCAACAATGACCTCAGCAGGTTCAGAGGTTACATGTGAGTTATCAAACACATCTGTCTATATCCATTTGAGATAAATATATGGGGTTAGTATAATACATTTGTAATGGCCTTATAACCTGCTTTCAACCCAACCGGTCGAGGCAGATGAGCGCCCACCTAGAGCCTGGTTCTGCTCGAGGTTTCTACCTGTTAAAAGGGAGTTTTTCCTTGCCATTGTCGACTAGTGCTCATGGTGGGAACGTTGGGTCTTTGTGTGTGTGGAAGTTGGTCTCGACCGGCTCCATGTGATTGAGTGCCCTGAGATAACTTTGTTATGATATGGCGCTATATAAATAGAATTGAATTGAATTAAATTGAATGTTTGTGGTGTCCGATTATATTATGTTAATAAATTATTGTGCGATCAACCACCCCGTGACCCTGTGACATCCTTGTACATGTTGCCAGAGCTTTCCTGACACCACCGGAAAGTGGACTTAACAATATACTACAACTTATTTCTGTCACTTTGTATGTACTCAAAACCCAGTTACAATTGGTATCATGAAAGTGGGACACAGCTGCTGACTTTGTGGATGCCAAGTAGGCTCATGATGGCTGTATATATGGCTTGCACTGGGTGAAGAGCCGAGCAACTGTACATTTCAGTGTACAAGCAAAGATTGTTGGAGGGATCTATGCAACCTTCCTTTGCTTTCAGCACTCACAGGTTGCACAAATATAGCAACTGGGAGAAGCAAGAGGATTCTGAGTGTGTGTGTGTGTGTGTGATAGAGAGATAGATTCAGACAGACAGAGAGCAGAGAGAGAGGCAGAAAGATTGTGGCCACCAGTATTTTTAGAGGCCATGAGTAGGAAGCTGTTAATGGTCTTCAGCACACGGTATGTGAGACTTGGTGCAATAAACCATTGGCTAGCAAGCTGATATTTTCTTTCTACAGAATATGCAGATATGCACCATGCCACTCTGAGTTTCAATAAAATAAAAAAAAAGAGATTACTATTCATACAAATTCAACATCCTTAATCAAGCAAAAAACAAAAATACAAATTCATAAACTCCTGCATTGCTTTGTTTCTTTTCAGGAGTTTGACCTAAGCCAGAGTGTCCGGCTTTATTATGTTTATTTCTTTTATTGTAATTCCTTGAGTGATTTTGAAATGCTGACAATATTCTGTGCAATCTTTTATATATATTATGACAGGTTTGCTTGTCATAATGGCCAAACATAAGCTCTGTAGTCAAGCTTAACTCTGTGCTCCTCTGCCATAACATAGGACAAACATGGTACATTTCAGGAGTAAGAGAATATACTACCATTTAATCTGACCTGGTCAGGGTGGTTTCCACATAAATGAATGACCCTTGCAAGCTAGTTCAGGGAGTCAACTCAAGTTGCATTGCGATACACAAGTGACATACCTCACTCTCCAACATCAACTAAATACACCCTCCCAATTTGGCAGCCTATTTTAACTACAAGATCTCCAATATCTCCTTCGGCCTGTCAATGCCACTGCTGCCAGCATCAGTATTATTGCCTATTCTTTTAGCACTACCACCTCCCCAGTATCCACCTACAAGCTCCGGTGGGGGATTTCAGATATTTGCTCATCACTCCCCAATATCTCTTTGTAAACATATCTGCTGGGACTGATGAGGTCAGAACCTAGATGCCAAACTAACTGTGTTCTGCAGCTTTAATAAACATTTCAAACGTGAGTTGTCTGACTGAACTTGCAGTTAGGTTATTGCTGAAAAAGGCGTGCTATTGATTTGCAGCCATGCAAGAAGACGGCAATCTGACAGAAGAAAATAATGGAACAGAATTTCCTTTGGCTAGTTTTTTCCACAAACCCTTCAGATTCTCAAGTTTTGGTGTAGGTAATCACGTACTACATGTTAAAGTGATTTTGAAACTGTACAATTCAAACTCTAGTTTTGAACTACATGATCACATTAAATAGTACTGAGTAGTGCACATCTCAACCCCATGTACAAAAATGATCATCAATGTACAGTTTTCAGTGTAATCTGATCGCCACATTCATTCTGATTGAGGCTTATATATGATTTTGTCATATATAACTATTAATAATCTCTTTTTGTGAATACCTTTCAGCATGTCATTGATTTTATTTTGTATAATATGCATGGGAACAATGCAATATATCCTCAGATAGGCCATTTTAGATGATTATATGGCTGTTACACAAATACATCACTTGCAAAACATGTTTAACATATGCCTTTCAGATGTATTTCTGCTCAGGTAAAAGACTGGCTGCTGTAATAAGATTCATACACAGAAATGATACACAATGGAGCAGTTATCCTAAATGAATATGAAAATTCAATGATGCAGCTTTCTCTCTCTCTCATAAAAGAAAAACATGTTAACATGTTTCATGGTTTTAACTGGTTAACACATTACTATGGTGGCTATATTTAGCCTGGACTGACAGGTGGATCAGTATGGCACACAGGGCTACAGGTTAATAAGGGACAAAGCTTTTTAACTGAAATGACTGCAGTGCAGACGAGTCATTTGCATATGTGGTAAGGAACAGAGCTGCAGGAGACAAACCTGGACACCAGCGGAGGCAGAGAATGCTTTGCTTATTAGATACAAAAGAGATGGACACACACACAGCTACTCAATCATAAAGTGATGCCTTGGTACTTATTGTTGTGCCAAATTTTGCCGGGTAGTAGACATTATACTTCAGCAATAGATAAAGTGTTATCTTATGCTTCAACTTTGCTTAAGACAGGTCTAACAAGGCAACAAACCCGAGAAGTCAGACAGGTTGTTAACAAACCCCATGTTAGTCAAACTTATTTGGAAGAGAACAAAATGGTGAATAATAATCCAAACGGTCCATTGTAAACTTCCATTACAGTTTACAGACTGACTGTGTTTGTTGCCCCAATGGACCTACTGTTAACAGCGTTGGCAAGTAAAATTATATCATAATAGAAATACCCAAGGGTTTGAGCTATGAAAATGTGACTACCCAAAAAACCCATAATTTTCCTTTTTCCAAATCAATGGATGAGATCTTATTAATGCCACTTAAGCATGTCTTGACAAACAGGATTAGTTGCACAACACAGCTGGTTAAGCTCATGCACTGAGATCCCTGCCAATGAAGCAATCACAGGAGGCCTATATCCATAAATAGTTACGTATATTGTGTTATACATAATAGATTTCAGACATCAGCTGTATAAAGCATCATTAACATGCAACACTTTATTATACATTATAAAGAGCTCTAATTTATGTGGACAGTGACTGTAGCCCTAAGCGATTAGTATTGTAATGATGGCATTGGTGACCTCATGCTAAAGTGCAACCTACATGCTCTAATCAGTTTTTACACAAAATCAGTTTTCTCTCTCTCTCTCTCTCTCTCTCTCTCTCTCTCTCTCTCTCTCTCTCTCTCTCTCTCTCTCTCACACACACACACACACACACACACAGTCAATAAGGTAACACAGCAAGGAGCTTCACATCTTGTTGACCTTAGGCAGTCTCACCATGGAATTTAATTTACATGTTGAAAAAATGGGTGGTCCCAGCTAACTGTACTGAATTTACACAATAAATAGACAATAAAGCAACTGTATAAAAGTTACAATATGTCAGATGGTTGAGACAGAGAAATCTTATTTTTCAAAGTGAGACCTATTCACCTTACCAACCAATTAGTTATTCTCTCGTTTATTCAAAGCTGACAGCTCAGTGTGTTTAGAAAAAGCTATCTATACTTTATAGTTTAATTAAGAGACAGACTGTGCTGAAATGAAGGAGTCAAATGTGGACCAAATTTGTTGCCGCAAGTCTGTCAAACTTAATATAACACCTTTTATCTTTTGTGGTAATAATTCAAGTTAAATATTGCCTGGCACATCTAAGTGAACATGATGTAATTTCGAACATAAGTGCTCACTGCTGACTCACCGTGGAGACGTACTGGATCTCCCGACATAGTTTTGTCTCCCTGGGGAAATCTGCCAGATCCAGGAAGTTGTCCACCACCACTTGGCCAATGATGTCATGGCGTGAAAATCGGTCGAAGTCATAGACACTGAAGTGCAGCTTACGTGTTGGAAGCTCAGAGTATGCCACAGGAAACAGGAAGACCTCATCAAACACAGGATTTAGCGTCTTGCGGTGCACCTTGGTCTGGTGCTTGGTCATACGATCAGGGAGCAGGTAGATTTTAACATAGGGGTCAGAGGTACCAGAGAAGTCCTTGGCTGGGAGGTCCTCTGCTTTGTGGATCTTAACTATTAACTGTTCTTGGTCGCAGTCAAATCTGAGGATAAATTGGAGGCGCCCACAGCCCCCACCTCTGCGACTGCCTTCCTCTCCCTCGAGGGAGCGCTGTTTGTAGAGCTCAGGTTTGAGGCGACCAAGGCCCAGCCCCATTCCAGTAAGGGAGTCCTGCCTTTGGAACTGGGCCACATTGAAGTCTGGGTTAGACAGGTTCATATGTCTGCGAATGGACCCTTGTCTGTTGGCAGAGCATATCAACAACAAACATCATCATACAACATCAACAGGTTGAATCAAAAAAGTGCCCTATATGTAGCCAGCCGGAAAATAGATTAGAAAGAGGTGGGTAGGTTGGGTGGTGAATTAGTGATCAGTGTGACCAGAATCAATTCCTGTCACAGATCTGCAATTGATGTTTGCTTTTTTTTTATTAAAATAACCCTAACTGTTTTATTTGCCTAACCCTAACCACACCTTAACCATAATGTTATAGCCACAATCATTCTCTAACCTTGACCCTTGTGCTACCTTGCTTGGTCATATTGACCCAGTGGCCCAGTGTCTTGACCCAGTGTCTTCTCCACAAGGTAGCACAAGGGTTAAACAGAAAGTAACAATTTGAAAATCCTTGGCATTGGACATAAAAAATGTTGGCATTGATTTAGGTTTTGCTGAATCATCTAAAATGTATGTTTTTGTAATAGTGTTGGGAGCCACACATAAGAGCAATGATATTTCAAGCAATGAGTGCAAGATTTAGACAGAAGCAGGAGTGTTATGAGTTTCCTAAGAAAAAATCTAGTAGTTCTGACAATGGCAAAGAAATGAGAAACATGTTATACTGACCCAATTTCAGACATTGAGTGACCAGAGGGTGGGGGTTCAGTGGTCTGTCTCTGCATACGAGGGTTAGTGTGAACCCCATTTTCCCGGCTTTTACTCTGGGCGTCCAGCGGGATGTCTGGAGATGTGTGACTTATCTTCATAGCTGCCTCTGGTGTGGCCAAGACCACAGGTGGCGGTGATACAGGAGTCACCGGAGCCTCCACTGATACCACAGACGCCACCGGAGTGGGCTCTCTGGCAATGGAGCAGTGTGATGACTCACGGCGGTTGTGCGTCGGGGGGTCCACGGCTGTGTAAACTGGCTGCCTGGGTGCGAGCTGCGAGGGCAGGGGGCTCATGGTGGGGTTGAGGTGCCCGTGGGCCTCCTTGGTGGTGGGGGAGACACCACGCTCCCTCCATGGTATCCAACAGAGCTTCCAGGAGACAAAGAGGGAGACCCCAAACAGGGCCAAGCCACAGGCAGTCACTACCAGTGACAACAAACTCACTGATATATCTGAGAAGGTGAGAAGAGAGAGAGGAAACAATGAATGACAATGAATTCAGCTTGCTTTATTGCAAAGTTTTATCTCTTTATCATCACCATCTTGAGCATTTTTTATATATTAAAAGTCGTGTGAAAACCCTCTATAAGAACATAATATGGAATGTCTTAGGACAAACGTTCTGTGGGATTTTCTCCCCTTCTATTCTTTATTGTCACAAAGACTCCTCGACAAGATTAATTAGGATTAACTACACTTATTTAATTATCCTCTGGAGCCTCATGTCTGCCATGCAAGTGGAGTGTGCTCATGCTGTAATTTTCCTTTGCTGATAACAGCAGTAATAGTGTTGAAACAAAAGCAGCAGTAAATGCCTGTTCATACATTCTCACTGAAATACTGGAATACTGTCAAGGAGCTGAGCTGTTGTTTTATTCACAAAAATTTAACAGGTTACAACAGTTTTGGAAAGGAGGGATGAAAAATATTAAAGTACACTAAGGTGACAACCTCTTTATATTGAGTCTATGGTTACAACTGTGTATTATTGTCTAAATATATGAACACCGAGTGAAAAATGCCTGGCTTGTCAGCATCAACATTGGCAGGTAGAAAGCTACTTATTTTATTTGTTTATTTGTAAAATGAACACAAAACAGAAAAGTTCATGCTCAGATAACCTTTAAAGTTTCAAAAGGTTTAGAAGAGAATTTGAGTGTCAAACTAAAATTCACAGAAGAAAAACCTTGCCTACCTACTTTCCAAACTAGTAAGAGATGATTAGTAAGAGTTGACATACCAGCAAGCTGAAGATGTCTATGTTGAGATAACAGTTTAGTAAAAAAATATATGTACAAAACAATTGTTGTTTAGCCATGTTATAAAACCCAACCAGACCCACCAAGTTTTCTGTTGTAGTAGTTTAACCAAACATGTTCCAGTAAAAATGCAAAAAGGTAACTATCACGCACTACATATATTTATGTTAATGTATGTGTGGGCAAGAGCAGGAGCAGTGGCTGTGGGAGTATAAAAGGTATAAAAGTTATTCAGGACTATCACATCGAACCTGTCAAGTAAAAGATTATGCTTTCAAAACATGACACTATATACCTACGGTGCATTTGTTTACCAGCACAGGGAATGCGAGTTACCATGGAAAGTTGAGGTGAGATGTGAACCAACCATAAGGTGGATGACTTCTCCTGAAATTATTATTTTTTTCAAAGATAAATCATAGAAACTGCTGCAACACAACAGTGCCGAGGTCCAATCTATGACTATGTGTAATAATAAAGAGTATTTATGAGTGTTTATAAAGAGTAAGGTCTAAACCTGCTTTATATGAAAAGTGCCCTAAGATGATTTGAATAACGTGAATTTTGTGAACTTTCTAGCTAAAAGATGATATATCATCATGGCAAAGGGAGAACTTAATTATTAACCTTTAACCCTGTGTTTTGTTGACATTTGTTTTAATTCTTACTTCTTCCCTTTGCCACAAACTGGGTTTGAACGTTGATGGTGATGTTACTTAAGTTTGAGGTCAATTAGACCCCATAGAGGTGTAACTCCCTATTATACCTCCAATGAATAGACTGACATAAAACTCCAAATAGACTTATTTAGGATTTTAGTGGGGTCATGCTGTGTAAAAAGCACTGTCAACATCAGTGACAGTGCTGATATGAAAATCAATTGTATTTAATGATGTTTTCTCTGAGACCCCAAACAGAAGTAATCTCTTATTTTATCAATCGCTAAATTTAAGGAAATTATTCCATCAGCATCTAATTCAATGCCATGTCTCAATATAACAGACCTAGTCCCTCCTAAGTTGATCATCTCGTTGATAGTGCTGCAGGCTCACTACATTTACATACATTTAGACAGATTTTCTCCCTTCAACCTTAATCAACTAACTTTAATGATTTCTTTATCCAAGTCATTAACGTGTCTCCTAGATCCCATCCCAACTACGCTGTTTAAAGGGGTTTTACCCTTAGTTAGCACTTCTTTACTAGATTTGATCATTCTGTTCCAGTCCATGGAGTTACTGAATGTTTTAGAAATAAAGACAAAACATATATAAACAGCAGGCATATCGCTCTTTTTTGTATTTATGGGATACAACGGTGTTGTTGAATGAGTTGTGTGCGTCTTTACGCATGGTGGGTATACTTGGATTAAAATGTGCAATAGCATTTCAAGTGCTCGATATTTTAAAATGTGACCGTGATTTATATATATTTTTCTCTCTATGGCCACTCCGGGGCTCCATACCTTTCACATGCATCCACTGGAGGGTAAAATACAACAAGATAATGCAATTAACAGATAATGAAAATGTGGTAATATAACAAGTAACATTACAAACATTGTTCTGAACCCTAAAGAGCTTTAATACCAGCCCAGCCCATTTGGCCATCAAGAACAAAGGGCTATATTTATTGCCATGAACTGCAATTTCTGTGCATGACACGTCATAAGTGTCATCTTTAATTGTTTTTCATCTAGTTTAGCCTTCCTAACAAACCTAACTATCCATGAAGTTATCTATTTGCTTTACAACAGTGAGTTGTGGGGACTCTATGGTCCAAGTATAAAAATCAATTTTTAAGTGCCAAAGCTAACACAAGGCTTCAGCAGTCTGAGTGAGAAATTAGACGGGTAAGTTACACCCCTTTGAGTACAATATTCCCTTGTGCTTCCCATGACAGTATTTCCTTGCTGAGCTGTAGCTGAGGGGACTAACACAAAGAAGGATGATTTTTTATCTAAAAAGACTAACTTTGGACAGTGGCCACTTGATTTGCTGAATCATCATATTAGCTCTGTCTGAACTATGTAATGCAGTTTGGTACGGAGGAGGACAGCAGAGATTCAATCACATTTCACAACTAGTGCGGACAGGAGAAGTGATCACAGTGACCAATAACTATTCCAATGTCCACGTGAGTACACGTGAGGTGTCTTTGCGGTAAATATGTTTTTGAAAATAAACATGATGTTTCTTGCACAAGTTGTTATTAATTAACGTCAGTCTGCTTTATCATCCTAACCACGTCTATTATTGGCTTAGCCTCGTTCTCTGCAAGGGCGGTGATAGAGACGTGTGCCCAGTTTATGTTCTGACTGTGCAACTGACTATTTGTTGCACATGCATTAAAGGGTTTTTGGGCACATCCATGTATGCACAGTCAATGTTGATGAAGATTTCAATGGATTTTCAAAAGAAAAGTAAATTGTGTGTAATCAGTCTAATTACATTAATCATAGTAATGAATAAAATGATCCTATTTCAGTTTAGAGACACTAATGATTGCTTTTCCTGGGTAACTACCCTCACATCGTTTAGTGTGTCACTGTATTAGCCAAAAAACTCCAAAGAAATGCATGCTGATATACTTTAAAGAAAGATAATAATAATAACATGAGCATCACATAAAGTAAAGGTTCCCCTCACGATCACCAGAATAGATCATGTGAATAGATAATAATAATAATAATAATAATGTATTTTTTGTATGAACTGACACTGCTTGCAATGTTTCCTTTTAGTGACTGGCTGACTTTAAAAAGAGCCAGGACAATCAAATGAAACAACCAGCTTGAAAAGGTAACAGTGGCCAATATTTTGCTTTTGGACTGTAATAATTACCAGCACAATAACACTCATGTGAATATGAATTTGTAACAGCGATTTGGTGCATGTAAGAACAGGTAGTATCTGAAAACAACACAGTAAAACCAAAAGCATGATTTTTACTTGGCAGTGCCCAACATAACTTTTATTTAGGATTTTAAATCTGCACACTAATCCCCTTCTGTGTCACATCTGACAGAAGTATTAGTCTAGTAATATGAAGATAAAATTAGCATTATGTGTTGTGGAGCTGTTGCTATGCCTTCACTGAGTCTCGATGAATCTGTTACATGTAAACAATTTTACCTGACCTATAATCATTAATTTATTTTCTAATTATTGCATTCTATATCAATTATGAAAAATCATGGATTTTAGGATATGCAACTAAATGTTTAACAGAAAGAGTTTGCTTTGTTAAATTATGCAGGTTAGTATTTACACATTTACAGTAGCTGCATGCACTTTTTGTGGTATATTCCGTTTTTGAGTCTTTGACGATTTCTTCATCCAATTGATAGACAGGATGTCTCATTAAAAAAACACGTTCTTAAAAGAGTAACTAAAATCACAGAACATCTTATGCAGGGATCATCTTGAATCCTCTTTATTATACATCTGATGCAAACCAACATTTAAAATTAAATAATTTACTAAGGAATGCTTTAAAACTGTGTGTGTTTATTTTTAAATTATGTTAGGCTATACACATGCATATAGTAATTTAGATAATATGTCACATGTCATTTAAAGGCTGGTTTCAGTCATAACAAATCTCAAAGGACTTTGACAATAAAAGTTTTGCATTTTGTATTACCTATCCTCCAGAACCAACAGCAATGCCTAATACAGGACTGGCTGTGTGTGTGTGTGGGTGCTGTCATAAGACGTCGCACAGGAACTCAGACAAACTGTCCTATCTGTGCCTAACTGAGATTCTGTGAATACCAGAATATGTGTGATTTGGGAGATTAATGTGAAGAAATTGAGGGACTTGCCATCTGAGGAAACTTGGCAGGCCACCCAAGTGCTGCCTGTCAGAGAATAATCTATAGACATCTGGAAGGATTCAGAGACCGCATCACAACAAAGAAAGTGGACCAATTTTAGAGCACAGGACCTTCAAAGGTGCAATAGTGTAGGAGGCTTGCGAGTGTTGAAAAAGCAATATCGGAAACTTCTACCTCCTGAGATGTTGTTGACCTTAATCATACCTCACTGTGAGTAAACTGTATCTACTGTATCTAATTTTTGGATATTGCTTAATTTTCACCTTCCACAAAGTATACAACATGGTATATTACACATGTGAGTGGTTCTGATTGGTTGTCCTCAGGGCCCTGACTTCTGCTGATTTCGATCTTCACAGGGTGTTGGGTGCATTGGCCTGATGGTACATGGTGGTGTAACTAATTAGATGGTGACAATTAAAAACAGTAGTGCTTTGGATCCTGCACAGTGACAATATAGCATATTCATTAAAATTGGTTTAAATTACCTTGAACAACAGACTCTGACTGAGTCTTTCAGAAGAATCTGAATTTTATGACATGATGCACCATTGGCTGGATCAGGGACTTCTTGGAGTCTTTGCCACTTAAACCCCTGTAAAACCACAAGTTGTCGTTTTTACACTTTTTACAACAGAGCTGTGGAAGCTATTTCACCCTGTCCCAGCCTTTGTTCTAAGCTAAGCTAACAGGCTGCTTGCTCCATCGTTTTATTTACCGGAAATATATGAGAGTGGTATTTAATTATATTTACCAAAATGTCTATTCCTTTGAAGAGTTCTTCTACAGTTGTTTGAATTTTGATCACCATGTGAAGAAGGGAGGAAAACAATGTTCCAATTATTACTTTTAGTGTATCACTGTGAATATCTTTCTGACATCATCACAAATACATCTCCATTATAAACATGTTTACCAGTGTGGGTTTCTCAAGTTGCCAAGTCAACATTGTGCTTTACATCCAGAAACACATACATGTCTGTGGGCCTTATAAAAGAGACTCAATCCCAACCAGTGAACCCTGAACTCTAAGTCAAAGGGTGTTCTCTTATGTGCTTCCTTTGTCACTCTATTATAAGTGTTTCCATCATGCCAGCTGAAACTTAAATTAAACCTTATAGACTGGCCATCTTGATAGTTGACTCCACTACAGTGCCTACTATAGCAATACCACTGCAACTCTAACTGTCAGTGCAGTGGAAAAGACTAGCCGCAATCGGCCTATCTGATGAATGAGGGAGAGAGAAGAGTGTTGGGAGATTAGGGAATTGAGGAAATGGGGGGGGGGGATAAAGAAAGATGCAGAGAGGGACAGCCAGAGGAAAGGAGTGGGAATTCAAAAAAAGGCTTTCATGTGGTGAATAATGATTAAATATAATGTAAACCAATGGAAGCAGAATGAATGGTATAAAGATTGCAGTTACTGTGCTCTCTCGCTTCTTTTTTTTTTTTTTTACATTAACTCCCTCGCTTTTTCTCTGTCTGCACATTCACACATACACACACGCACGCATGCCATTCCGATGGGGATGGTTAGTCTAGGTGTTAGTAATGGCGAAACGTGACTCCGTGGTGACATTAATTCTTCACGTGTGACTGAATGTGATTTTCAGAAATTAGCCTACGCCCAATGCAACACAGCTCTCTCAGCTCTAAGTTCAGTACAGTACAAGTAAATGTTTCACGTTGCGTGCGGTCTTAAGGTTAAGATGAAGAATTCAATCTGAGGTTAACTTTCAAAGAAGTAGGATACAGTAAGTGCGCCTCCCTAGTAGGCTAACTGCTACCTAGGAGCGCAGGTACAAGAGCAACTCATCAAGGGAAAAGAACAGTCTATGTGTGTAAACGTGCACATGGGTAAAGAGTGACCTGGACTACTACCACACATTTTCAATCCTACAGAATGTCAACCTCACATGAATGTAGATTGTAAATAAGAATTTAAAATGTTACGAATACGAATTTGGGTCCTCGGTGAAAAGAAGAGGCGGTCAAGTGCAAACAAATATACACAATCAAGCTGGATGATTAGTAAACTAATTAATGCGTGGGAAAGCGGCGTAGATCGTGCAAATGATACCTCACCTGAATCCGTATAGCGTGGTCTAGCAAGGTCTCGGAAATAGTAGATAAAATCCAAGCAGTGTTCATTCTGCACCTCCCCCTTCGAACAAAGATCTGACAGTAGTTCAAGTGCCTTTTGACAAATCTCGTCATCTCTGTCTCCAGGCATTTCCCACGAGCATCCTTATAAATTGGGGGTCTCTTAGGCACCACCACCACACCACTCCGCCCGCCTGACAGTCACTTATTCCACGCTGCTAAGCACGGCTTCTGGAGTCAACCTCACATCCAGCGGCACGCCTACCCACTCGACGGAATCGACGGAGACCCTCTGTTTCAGAAAGAACGAAAAACCACTAGTCCAAGTGATCCAGAAAGCAATTCGCTTTTCCCACATGTGGAACACAAAGAGTTTTTATGTAACATTCAGTCAAACGGTCCCTTCACACTGAGGCTCTGATTGAAAGCCACCGGTTGAATCCGCGCATCACCACTGCGGCGCCGTGCGCTGTCCGAGGTGCTGAAACGTGTGCACGCCTCTGAGCCGGACCCTCGCTACAGTGGATCTTTGCACCCGGCGGTCCGCTGTCATCTAATGTCGTCACGCCTTCGAGCGGAAACATGCTCAGGAAAAGTTGAACAACATTTTACTACAGAGAGCTAGATGTGAGAGCAGAGCAGCCTGAAGCGAACGCCGATCACTTCTCTGCTACGACGAACCTGGTGTGGTTTTACGTGCCTGCACCTGGCCAATCAGAGGATGACATGATTTTTTCTTTCGTTTTGAGAAATCAGTTGTTTGGTTTTTTTTATACAAGCGAAATGTAACTCAAAAGACGCATATAACATGTACGGTTAGTGGAAATTGCCACAAAAGAACCATTAAACCTGCAGGGTGCAATTCCTTCCCAATGAGCTCCCCACTTCTTCCTGCCAAGACAACCGCAGCTAAGGATCCATCTGCAAAGACATCCATGATTTGCCTTTCCATACACAGAAGTAATTATACATTAGGAATGATCATGCACGCAGAGAGAGAGAAGGCGTTTATTTATCTTCCTGTCTTTATTTTTTTGATCGTTTCTGAAGTGCATAGGGCATAATTATAATCAACAGCTCCTTATATTTGTCATGGAACAATCAATGTCAATATTTCAAAGAGTGAGAGAGGGAGAGTGTGTTGTGCTGTCATTCTTGTTATGCATTTACCCAACCGATCAGTAAGTAGTCTTTCTAAAGGCACACAGTCAATTTCACCTTCATTTCAGTGACTGAAAGACTAAAGACTCATTTGTTTTCCGGGAATACAACAGCACTTAAATGACAAATTGTTTATATAAGTATAGCATATTTGACAATATCATAGTGAAATTATATTGCTAGTCTGATGGTATTGCTAGTTTGAATGTATTGTATTTGATAATGTACTAAGATCATTGGTTCCTTGATTTAATGCTCTTCTGATTCTGCCATTGGCAGCGATATACCTGCTTATAGCACTTGC
>JAVQJD010069696.1:0-25802 GCA_036023655.1 Nannoperca australis
CTGGTAATTCCTCCACCGTTCACCTGATTTGGATGTAAATACCCTCAAATTAAAGCTGAAAGTCTGCAGTTTAAGCATCTTGTTCGTTTCATTTCAAATCCATTGTGGTGGTGTATAAAGCCAAAAAGATGAGAATTATGTCGATGTCCCAATACTTATGGACCTGACTGTATGTAAATTTCTAGCATCTGGTAAGAAGTGGAGCTGAATGCAGACATGGCCAGATATCCAGTTGGTAATCAGAGGAAGGTTTCGTACTGTTACCTTCATCTTTCTCTGTGTTCATTTTTTATTTGACCATTGTCTGATTACAAGCTTTTTACAGAGCTTTCAAACGCACCTCACGTTTTACTTACTACCACTAGACTGCTGTTTTTAAATTCAGCCAATCTGAACAGCCTCCTGGAAAGGTTCAGTTTCATGTTGTGGTATGGGACAGTAAAACTGCACTGTTAATTGAGCCATACTGTATTCATTTGTTCATATGGCATCATCATGGCAGACCTACTGAAGGCTTTGGTAGTTTCGTTTGTGAATGATTTCACTGCGTTCCAAATGGAGACAAGAAAGAGAGAAAGTGGCTGCTTAGACTCCTGGATTAATTTAAGCTGTTTCCCTCTGAGAGAATGGAGCTGAGGGAGGGGGGGTATAGAAGAAGAATGGAGCACGGGGGGTGGGGGAATGGTTCAGAGTCCAGGCCAGTCAGCAGGACATCCTGTTCCAAATACCATTTCCTCCCAATAAAAAGGGGGAGACCTCTGAAATAATCTCCCACAGAAGAGACACAGAGACATTGATTGTCACCCTGGCACGAGGCCAAGGCTGAGGAGGAAGGCTCCCCTCCCGCAGAGCCTCTGGATGGCAGTCAAAAAGCACCTCAAGGAAGTCATTAAAGCTCAAGGTTGATGAAAAGTCTCTCCTTCCTCCCTCATCTCACCTCCCTGCGCTGTCTGAAGGCATGCTGGTCTGACAAAAACGCCTTCTACACAGAAGCAGGTGTAGCTGTTTATGCTGTTACACTGCTCTGTTCTGCTGTTGACAAATGTTGTATGTATATAATGTAATATATTGAATGTTGGGAAGTTGCTCATCTAAAAAACAGCTGAAAATTGATTAGTCATGTAGTTCCTAGTTAAAAAAATGCTACTTTACTTTAAAAACCGCATGCCAGTTCTTTTTGTTCTTGCAAATCTTAGGAACCACACCTAAACAACATTGTTGCTGATGTTGTTACATGTTAGCAACTCTCTAGCTTGCTACCACTTTGAATATGCCACTAATAGCATGCTAACAGACTAGGTGAACATGGTAAACATTATAGATGCTAAATATCAGCATGTTAGCATTTTCATTGTGAGCATGTTAGCATGCTGATGTCAGCATTTAGCTCAAAGCACCGCATGTACAGCCCAAGGATGTATAAAGATAACTGGGTGTGGTGTCAAAGGCCCAGTTCTATCCTATAACAGCATATGAAGCCAAAAAAATTTGAATAACAGAAAGAAAATTACCCAGATTTTCCACATAGCTTCCACATCATGTAGCCCATAGAGCACGCGCAATAGCGTTCCCTGGTACATTGTAGTTTACTGGAATAGTTGATCATTAATGCACCAAGGTAACAGACAGGTTTCATTTCTGTGGTACTGAAGTACTGAGTGGAGTCTGTGGAAAAATACATTGGTACTGGTGTTAACACCATGGATATTTCTGATGCTTTCAAATCAATTCAATTGTATTTATATAGCACCGTATCATACAGTTATCTCAGGGCACTTTTTCATAAAGAGGAGGTTGAGACCAACTCTTATATTTACAAAGACCCAACATTCCCACCATAAGCAGCACCAGGAGACAATGGCAAGAGAAAACTCTTTCTAGATGATGATCTGTTTCCATTTCCTCTTCATTCCAGTTCATCATAAACACTTCTTATAATGGAATACATCTGCTTCATGTCCAATAACAAAGTGTAATTCAGATGAAGTGTGTTTGCTGTGTGTAACAGAATAATACACTGAATAATTACTTTAAGTACATACAAATAAGGTATACAAGTACAACATTTGGAGGGTCCAGCTCATGTAAATCAGCCGTATCAGAGCTCCTTTGAAGTGTTTATTCATGTTTGCCTTCACAGCCTATTGCTGTATCGTCCAGTGGGGAAGCTGACAGCAAAATGAAGACCACCAAAGCATGCGCCGTCTCTGTTTGCAAAGGGATTTCAGCCCCCCTAACCACTTCGCCATTGTAATCAAATTTGCACAGAGCTGCAATAATTCAAAGACACTTATATGCTTTTGGCTTGCTTGTGTCCCCCGTTTCCCCCTGTGGCCAATCGTGTTGACCTTCCTGTCAGCTCCCCTGTGGAATTCTGGGTGGCGGGCGGTTCTGCCTTCGTCCATCCAGCCCCCGCTCACAGAATGCATACAAATTAGCCTTTCAAATATCAGATCAAGTTATGTAAAGAACAAAAGCAAGCAGACTTCAAAGGGGAGAGACAAGGAGGGATGTTGCACGCAGAGGCTTCAGCCAGCGCTCTCAACCGACCCAGTCCTCAGACGATGTGGTGGATTTGATTATTGTTTTTAACCCCTCTCCTCCTCCTCCCTCTGGCTGCCTGAGAGACCCCCTGCACTACCAAAATGGGTCCAGCCTTTTGGAGCGAATCCCAATCCCAAACCTGGTCTTTGATTTCAGGGGCCTTGGCACTGCTCCTTCTCCTCCTGCTTTGTTCCTCTTGATGGATCTAGGCGAGCCGGCGAACCGTGACCCCTGCCAGCCCACCCCGTCTGTGTGAGAGCACACACACACACACACACACACACACACACACACCAACAGACAATGCCAAACCGCCACAGAACCCAACAGGAAAGCAGGGGAAAAAGGAGGGAAAAAAATGTCGACAAATGTGCTGGAAGCGTCTGTGAATCAAAGTCTCATCCCTGACAGAGATTACAGGCGCGGTGAGTGTCGTTGCTGCTTTCATTATGTCTGTTCTGATAAGTTAGCCATGTGTGATGGGTGAGGAGAAGAGTCTGGACCGCTGCCTATTCAGCTGCTCTGAACCACCTGCCACCAGATGGACCCGAGTGTGAACTTGAACAAGGAAGAGGGGGTGGGGGTGGGGGAACACTTCAATTCCCAGCCCTCCCGGCAACCGCCTCATTTTCTCTCTAACTGTGTTATCAAACCCGGTATTGTATTTGCTTTGTAGGGTGGTTGGTGCTGAGCTGACAAGCTTTTACAGTCGCTCAGTGCAGAATATTTCATGCTGGGAACTTTTTGTGTGCTGAAGCCAAAAACAAAGCAGCTGCGCATCAAGAAGCTTGTGAGAGGCTGCAGGAAATCACTGAGATGTCAATTCAGTTTAGTTGTATTTATACAGTATCATATCATAACAGAGTTATCTCAGGGCACTTTTTCATAAAGAGCAGGTCGAGACCAACTTATATTTACAAAGACCCAACAGTCCCACCATGAGCAGCACCAGGAGACAATGGCAAGAAAATCTCCCTTTGAACAGGTAGAAACCTCGAGCAGAACCAGGACCAGCCTCTGGGGGGGCGCTCATCTGCCTCGACCTATTGGGTTAAAAGTGGGGGAGCAGGAGAGAGAGCAGGAGGAAGGAAAACATACAGTAGTACAGTACAGTTTTAGAGATGTAAAGTAATAGATATTATAATGTTATTGATGTTAATAATAAAATAATACTAATAACAACAACAATAGCAACAACGTCAGTTTAGCAGGAACACGGGGGCAGCAGGTGCACCCACAGATCCAGACTCTACAGCGCCGGAGGCAGAAACACCTGCAGAAAGCAACAGAAGGACAGGGGGGGAGCACACAAGCACATAACTTTGGGAAGAAGGTGAATTAATAACAAGCATTAATAGGATATGAGTGTGTACAAATGGAGAGGATGAGAGAGGAGCTCAGTGCATCATGGGAAGTCTACTGGCAGTCTAGGCCTATAGCAGCATAACTGAGGGGTTCACCTGAGTCATGTAAAGTATGAGCGGTTTGTAGTAAAATGTGTTACTTACACACTTTCCAGTAATGTAATTGACATTTAAACATTAGTTAAGTATGTAGTTTATAATATAAACTATAGAATTTAGATCCACCAAAAGAAAGCCATTTCAGAGACAGTGGAGGAGAGCAGCAGTCTTCTTCACAGGCCGTAAATCTTTCATCTAACTTGTGATGACATGCTGTTATGAGCTCTTTAAAACCCAATAAATGCTAAATCCATCCAGTGAGGCCAGATGTGCTAATGGCTTCCAGAAAGCACCGGAGAGACCGTCCAGCCTGAAGGTAGGTAGGTGAGCGCCGCTGTTTCACTTCCTGCACTTTAATTAGAACCAAATTAATAGGAGCCCCCCCTCAGTCTGCTCTTAATTGACTTAATGGTTGAATGGTGCCCTGCCTGGCTGGAGCTGGGGGGAAAGCCTCATTAGCGCTCTGCTTTTCACCCGGCCTACAAAACAAATCATCAATGGCCGAGCAGACAGATGCGCTTGTTAAAGACTCCAAAGGTTAATTATGGATCAGCCGACCACATTTTGAAGTTCATTACACCCATTTAGACTTTTGGAGAGGTTTTTGAACCATGTTAATCTTGATACAGTCACTTGACACTTAGTCCAACAGTTTGGGTGAAAAAGATCTGGTGCAGATTTGTTGCTTTGCCAAGTGCATGAATCCAAACATGTAACAAGAGCTGAAGAAGCAACAAAGAATAAATGAGTTCACTTTGGAGAAATTTTAACAAAACTTTATTAGGATACAATGCTTGATTTAAAGCACCCCCAAATCTTCCTCCCAACTCCTGTGTGGAATTGAATCTATTTAAGTAAGTGTGAACTGAGTGGAAATACTAAGATCTTTAAAGGAATTGGAAACATTTTTGGTAAATGCACTTATTCCCTTTATTGCATCCCTCATTTCCTGTCACCTGACTTCTGTCATCTTTGCAAAATGCCCCCAAAAATCCTTTTAGTTTTTTTAAAGTACAGTCAAGACATGGTTGGTCTAACTTACCAGAAAGACTGGTCCAAACTACAAAAATACGCCTACCAACACAACACCTCTAATGCTCACCGATTAACATGTAAGTGTAGTAAGACTGAAGGCACACTGGAGACCTAACGAATAAACAACACAAGAACATGAAATACTCACCTGCAAATATTTCACATCAAAACTATTCATTCCAGCAGCTATAAAAAGTTGCAATAGATTCATTCTTCAGGGAAGGAAAGATGCGACACTGTAGCACTTATATGTGTGCACCAGTGTCTTATGTTACATCTAATAGTCTATGTGCAAAGCCCTGCAGGTGAAAAGCTACACAGTGCCTCTTGTATTTGATGAATATGATGAGCCAAACCTTCTGGGACGCTGTTGCCTTGCTACCAACTCCATTACATCCAACAGCTCCTCACTATCCTGCGTCCGGCGGTGCTGCTCCACACTTGAGTTCATTCATCTTTATGTCTGTGTCCTTTGTTATAATACTATGTGATGAGAAACACAATCACAGTTGTGATGTGACGTCTGTTCCGTGATTGGTTGATGCCTTTATTTGCCGCAAGAGCTCAGAAAAAGATCAACGTTGCATTTTATATTATAAAATGCATAATATTCCCTTTCAGTGTGAAAGTACTCATGACAGAAACCACAATTTGAAAAAGTTTTTGACGTACAAATTAATCGCCAATTAAGCGTCTCCTGTGTGTGAAGAGTCTTCAGTGCTAACATGCTAAACTGATGTGGTGAACATGGTTATCATACCTGCTAAACATAAACTAAATGTTAGCATTGTCACTGTGTTAGCATGTTGACGTTAGTTGTTAGTTTGTTAACATTTGCTAATTAGCACTAAACAAAAAGTCCAGGCTGATTGGATTGACCTGATGATGGCGCCAGATAAAAAGTCAGAGGATCACCAAAGTCAGTACGTTTCATCCTCTTTGGACCATGAATGTGTATTTAAACTTTCATAGCAAACTGTACCAAAAAAGTGGGCCGACTGCATGTGGCAACCTGTGTTGCGTAGAAGAATTCATGTCCATACATCATGTTCATCAGGGAGAACTTTGGCTAGCTGTTTTCTCCTGCTTCATCTTTAGCTAGGCTAACTATGCTCAGCTCCATACTTAATACAAAACAAGAGATTGATGACAATGTTCTCATCAGAAAGCGCATTACAAGCTTTATTCCCAAAATGTTAAAAGATCCCTTTAGACAGCATAATAGTTTGGTCTAGAAGGTCTGCTAGGTCTTCTCATGTAAAGAAAACCAACCATCCATAACATCTCACCTAATGCACCCTAGCCCCAGGGAACCCCAAACAAGACAAATTAAAAGCTACACTATGTCTTGAAAATAAAAAAAAGTCAGAGAAAACTGACAAGTAGACTAAGCTGACCCCTTCTCATGATGAAGTACAACCAACTTCAAATGTCACATATGGGATCAGTTTACTAATTATTCCTCTCATTATTTCCTCATAAATGAGGCACAGTGAGGAGTGCACCCAGGAAGTGTTTGGACTCATTTGTCCAGTTAAGGACCTCAGCCTCACCTGCATGTTTGATTAGTTTGGACAAGCCAGCAAGACCAGCTCGGGAGCTGCGTGCAAGCCAAATCTTTGTCACACTGAAACGTTTTCTTAATTATTTTTAAATGTCACATCTGATTTCACTTGCACAAAGGGTGAAAAGAAAACATTTTTATTATGCCAAGTCCTTAAGCCTGTGCACTGACACACAATTAACAAGGAATTAGTGATTTCCTTCCTATTTGTCTTAATAAAAGACTTCAAAGATTTACAATGCTCCGTGCTGGCTGAAATCATCTGCTCATGATGTAAGTCAAAATGAATGGACCAGGGAAACTGAATGAACTCCCAGCAGCCAGAATATTAAAAGAATGGTACGCTTATTTGCTTTCTTTCAACAACAACAGAGGCAGGGGTGTTGAGGTGGCTCCAGCCTCCCTTTCAGTTTGTTACTGATATTTTTAGACTTGCACCTTTATTGATATTTCATATATCTGCACTTCTTCCTACTTTGTACTGCAACTGCTGCACAACACTTTCCCTCTGGATGAATAAAGTTCTATCTTATCTTTTGAATCTCATCTCTGTGTGTTGAGTACTGAGGTGAAATCAGGACCTGGTTATCGTTTTTTGACCTTTTCTACTTTTTTGCCCCCTTACCGACAGAAAAATATGTGAACAATAAAGTACCAATATAGATGTTAATGATCACAGTGTATGTATCCATACACATTCACATATTCATTCATATATACATTTGAGTACAAACATACACTACATTAAAAGGAAGAAAACAAAGGTTAGGCTGTGCTTTTAATTATAGGCCAACTACTGTTACTACAGTTTTTATTACAATTTCATAGAATTACTTAAATATTCTTCTCAAAGCATTATCTGTTTAATATTTCATTAATATTTGTCTAATATATCATTAATTACCTTTACTTTTCTAACAACTTCTTGTTCTTATTGATGATGTAAATCTAATATTTCCAGCCACTTATTTAAGGAAGCTCTTGTTTTTGTGCTGGAATTCTCAGGATCCAAAAAAGATATGATTCGTCCTTTTGTAAGATTTTAGGACGTGTTTCCGAAAGTATACTGTATTTTTCTAGATACCCTGCTTTCCCAAACATCTGTTCTATTATGTGTAAAATATCAGAACAGTTTGTATTTTCTTACATGTAAAGAATAAATGTGTCTGGTCGGCATTCTTTTCCCTACCTTCCCTCCAGCAACTGGAATTGTTTTGTGTATACTTGAAGATAAGATAAGATAAACCTTTATTAGTCCCTCAATGGGGAATATGGTCGATGGTGTTCTAAAGTACCTTATATTCATCTTCCAAGCATCAATGGTCATTCTTGATCATGTGATATGACTGAAAGCTACAGGACAGCTACCATCTCATGAGGTGAGATTGTTTTGAAACTCCAAAAGTTGTACAAAACGGAGTTTTGGAGACGTTCCGGATGTAGTTGAAATGAAACGATCTAAATCTTCATATACTGTGTAGACATTTTGCTCCTGTCTTTTATGTGTCTTGGGTTTGTGTGTACATATCTACTGGTCCCCTTGGTCAGACTCAGTGTGGATGTAACATCCTGAGAAGTTTATTTATTGGGTGTGTATTAGTTTTATAATGTGTTTGTCCAATAAAGCCTCCAGAAGGTGAGGGCTACATGAATACAGCATCACATCCATCTTACTGTAACAGACTGCTGATATTGTAAGGATTTCTGGGTAATGAAGTATAAGTATACATTCAAACAATATCAATCATCTCTTGCTGTAACTAAGTGTTGCTAAAGTGAAAAGTTGGTTAATGCAGCTTTAAACTGATCTCGATGAGTCTGTGTTTATTTCAAGTGCATCTTCCAGTTTGCCATAAAAGCCCACTCAAAGTCAGGTGGATACATCACTCTGCTGTCTGGGATCAAAGTGAACATCTGTGATAAAACACCTGATCATTGTGGAGAATGTTGGAACAGTTCAGATCTGCCTGTCAGCATTTTTGAATGTACATCATGATCCGTTTTACAGCTAATTACTGATGCTGTTTATTCTCAAAGGACAACTTCCCAAGAATGAGTCTTAATAAATACAGGGCCAGGCTTCTGGTCACATGGGCTCCAGATATCAGAGTGACTGGTTGTGGTGGTTTTATAGTGTCACCTAGTGGTGGTCTCATGTTATGGTTAAAAGGTAGCTGAAGAGGAAGTTGATTTCAAGACTTGATTCAAACCGGTTAAAAATGATTATAAATCAGTGCTTAAAGTGCGTAAAAATCGTACTCAAATATCCAGATGTTACATTTAACCTATAAACTTTCCTGTAGAAACCTGGACGACCTTGTTTTACATTTAAGCACAAACTGAATTCATGACTAAAAATTGAATCCTTTTACTAAACCATCTTCTGTGCATTTCAAAGCGCATTGATGGCTGAATTATATTTATTGTAGTCCTAATTTTTACATTCCATATACTATCTCTATATACATTTCCGGTTTCAGTATCTTAAGGAAAACATATTTTCTTCACTGTTACTCAAACCATCTCACTTAGTCTCACCATCCATACACCAAAATGTTCTCACTACACCAGTCCAGTATTTATTCAGGAGTCCAGATATGACTACAGGGATTTCCAGTGTCAGTTCAGGGGGGAACTGGTGCCAAACATGCTTTGCAATTCATGCAGCGACACAAGGCTGAAAGTAATGGTTTGCATGCTTAAGCTTGTTGTAAGCATTCCATGACTCTTCCTACATTTTGTCTTTATAGTTGCATTCGGAGTTTCTGTCTTGAATTTTCTAGAGTGTGCATCTACTTCCTGTCTGTCCATCCTGGGAGACAGATCCCTCCTCTGCTGCTCCATTGTTTCTCCTGTAATTCCTTTATGTAGTTCACATAGGTGTTGTATGCTGTATGGCAAATTGTGATATTGGTCTGTACAACTGACTTGCCTTTCCACGTGCAAACTGTGGTACTCTACTTTTTATTGACCAATGTGGACTCTTTAGACCACTAAAGCCAAACACATGAACACTTACAGCATAGAAATGACAGCAGAACCAAGCTCATGAAAATGCAAGAACAGAAAGAACTGCAAATGCCCCAATAAGAGCTTTATTAAAACACCACTTTAAACATGAGAACGCCACAAAAAAGCAACACCACAAACTGCAGCACCAGGAAAAAAAACAAAAAAAAGACTGAGCTTCTCTGAAGCCACTTTTAAAAAATACCCCAGGTGAGTAAATGCAAGCTCAACCATACAAATTCCTAAAAAGGTGTTCTAATCTATGACATTTAACCAACTTGATGCAAATTTCCATAACATTTAAGGTTATACAGTCTTCTGCTGGCCCTTCTTTCCAATCAGAGACTTGTGGATGTGAGGGATCACACCTGGAACAAACAAAACCAGGGACAACAGATGAGCCATGAAGAGCGTTGAAGTCAAGATATGCAAGCTATTCACATCATACAATAATCTGACAGAAAATTTACAGCAATTTTGAATACAGAATAAATGTGTTAATGTTTGGTTTGGACTGTTAGTCACCTCGGCTGCTGGAAGTGATGGAATTTCTTGCCATTTTAATAGACTACATTAATCGATCAGGAAAAACATGCAGTTCTAATCCAAAATGTTTAACAAGATTGTCACTCATGCAGTTCTAGATGCTTTTTAATTGTAAAAAGACCAAAAGCAATGTGAAGACTGCACCACCAAGGTGCAGAACTGGTCCCTTACCTCCTCCAGCAATAGTAGCCTTGATAAGGGAATCCAGCTCTTCATCTCCTCGAATGGCCAGCTGCAAGTGGCGTGGGGTTATACGCTTCACCTTTAGATCCTTTGATGCATTCCCTGCCAACTCCAGGACCTGGAAGACAGCCACGCTTTAGGTATTTACTCACCGCAGATCAGAATACAGCAGCTCTCCACAGCTGCTGTATGGATATGGTGCGAGATAAACGAGGCTAACGTTACCTCGGCCGTGAGGTATTCAAGGATAGCCGCGCTGTACACCGCTGCGGTGGCTCCCACTCTGCCGTGGCTGGTGGTTCTGGACTTGAGGTGTCTGTGGATACGACCCACGGGGAACTGCAGCGGTAACAAAGAGCGGACATTAGTGCGGAGAAACAAAGGGTTCACTGGCCTGTCTGTGGGAGAGGACCACCAGCCGAGTAACTTCTGCTACATCTGGTTAACGTTAGCTTGGGTTAGCACAAACGAGGAAATTAATACATTTCAAATGGACAAACCTGCAGTCCTGCTCTCTGTGAGCGCGAAATGGCTTTCGTCTTGGTCTTCCCGGAGTCTTTACCTGCCTTACCGCCAGCCTGGAAAACACCAATACTGTTAATGAGTTTGCAACCGCCAATTTGTGGAGTAACAGTAACTAAGGAAAGCCAATGTTACTGCCCCTTTTAGCGTTCTGTGGCCATTCTACTGCTAGCTCAATGCAGCCAATAACGATCAGTTCGCTAGCATGCTAAACTACAACAGCTAAGACCAGCGGCCAACAGTTAGCTTTTCAATGAAATGCAGTGGCGGCTATCTAACATGTATTGCCAACAAACCACTCATACACAGTTTCTTGCTTTTGATATGTCGCCAGACAACATGGAAGACTTACCATCTTTAAAATCAACAAATGTGTGACGCTACAGCACAAAATCGACTTTCTAGTTGCCGAGCACCGAGTGTTAGTTTGAACTACAACCCCCGCCTTCAATTGTCCAGAAAATAAAGCCAATTTTTATCCGGGTAACTTCAGGGAGAGCACTAGCCAATCACATTTCGCCATTCGTTTCCTGCAATGGCGTACAGCCAATAAACGAGAAAGGACATCACTTTGCGGGAAAAGTGGTACATTTCCGTTCCAAGTACTGATGGGTAACGTAGTTCCAACAATAGAGTCTAATCATAAAATAAGAACAAGATAGTTTTAATATAAAAAAAAATGTATTTCAAAGGTAATTTATTCCTTTATTTAGTTTGGAAACTTCAGAAAATAAATAGTATCTGAAGTTGCTGTGTCATGAGGCTAAGTTACTAAGTTACAGTTGACTGAAAATATGGGCAGCATTTGTTTGGAGAAGCTTCAGTTTATTATCACATCAACCAGGACAGGAAAATGCTCACTGATATTATCATGAGTAAATCCTCAAACCTGTGGCCCATTGCATGCACAACATACTGTCCACAATGGAACTACATTTTCTAAAACTATAAAATGGAAAACAGCAACTCCCCAGAAACAGCAGCAACAATTTGTGCATTATTAAAAAAACACGTTTATTTGTCAAACATGTAATGTCCTTAACATGAACATCTTCGAACATAGACTACTTTGCTATTGTTGATTACAGGGACAGATGAGCTAAAGTCAGAGTTGAGATCAGGAAGGTGGAGAGGACAGGGTCTTCCTTCTTACAAACTGTGGCCTGCCTGTCAAGTAATCCATTATATGAATATTGTGACACAGTAATGATCCATCCATTCGTTCTCTAAACTGAAGGGGCAGGATACGTGTTTGTGACTACATTAATCATTTTCTTGATTAATGCTGTGCTTTCATATTATGAGTTTATTGTGGTTTTGTAGTTTCTTACTTTGGCCACATGAGGGCATTGGATGCTCATCATTCTACATGCAGTCTGCTCTAAACACACCCAGAGCAGCCATCAACTCTACTTCCCTATCCAGACACCACAAGTTATAGTGCTAGACATCTAGTTTAATTAAGTAAGGTGTTTTAATTGCCCAAAATAAAACTACCAAAACAATGAAAAAGAAATAGCTCCTATTTCCAGAGTAGTAGGGCTGGACTAAGCTCTTTGGGGGCCTCAAGCAGAATTTGTTTGGGGCTCCTTGGAGGCTGCCATGCCCCAGACAGCTGCCTAGTGTGATTAAAATCCCTCCACTCCAAATCCCCCAGCTTTATGGAGGTGAAATACTAATACTGTATTTCACAATGCCCTTTGCATTAAAAAGTACTCTTTTAATGCAAACCCAGTACTTCCTTCATCTATTTCAAAAACGCTATTTTTATTACTTTGAATAATAATATAATGTAAAATAAAACTATGCTGATTGTGCTTGATACATTATACTACATAGATAGATATGTATATACTATACTAGATGAGCTATTTTATCAAAATCATTGGTCTTTGTTATCCACTTTATATCTGGGACTGGCATTTTAAATTATTTATTTGAGAGATTTACCATAGGCAGCAAACAAATTCTGGAGCTTTTAACTGTATCTCACTGCGACAGAAGAAGAATACCATTAAGTGGACCTTGAATTTAGAATATGTATTTTTTAAGCTACTGTCTCTAAACGTTCACACTCATCGCACTAATTACTTGACTTTTTTGTGTTGTGTGTGGGCTACGACATTCCTGTGGTTAGGAGTGGATTCTTAGGTTTACTATGTTTAGTTCTAAAGGTTATAAAAATAGAGGCAAGAAATCTAAAATACATATAATAATCTTGTTTGTTCATTTCATATTCCTCCTGTCCAGGGTGTACCCCGACTCTCCCAATGTCAAGAAATATATGTAGATGATGAAAATGAATAGAATAATGTAAAAAAGATAAAAGTTGTTTGCACTTGTACTCAGACCAATGTTTTTATGGAAGTGGGTGAGGCATAAATTAATATGTATTTATTCATTTAAGTGAGAGTGGTAAGTTTAGCCTTATCATAGTAACATGTTAAAGGTTGTAATTAATTTGTATCAGCAGCAGCTGGAGGAAGAGTGACTGGTAAAGAGTCATGAAACCAGAGAGAATTCAGTCTCTTTACTGTTAATGTGTAACAGGCTCCAGTCAAGGGGTGAGTGTTGGGAATTGATAAGACTATGAGTGTGTGTGTGTGTGTGTGTGTGTGTGTGTGTGTGTGTATGTGTCTGGGACAACATACACAGCTGATGGTGGGCTGGTCGTGTCTAAATCTCATACCATTCATTCCCAGGCATACTCCCTTTTCAGCAGTCACTCACTCACTATCTCCCTTGACCTCTACTTCACTCACTCACTCATTCTCTTCTCCCTCTCTTCCTCAGTCACTGTCAGTCACCTCCCAGCCTCTTCTGCCCCTGTCACTGAGTTGTGAATGGCCTGTTTAAAAGTTTAAAAGTCTCTTTCTTCATGCGTCCTTCATCTGTCCCATTTTCCCTGTCCTCCCCTCAGAGCCTCTCTTGTTTCTTTAGGTCACCCCCTCCCTGCAAGGTCAGAGGTGACTTAGAACTTTCCACAGGACGTTGGTCATTGCATCAGTGTTTACTTTTGGAGAGAATACTACCAGTGACAGTGAACCAGGAAGCAAAAGGGACACGTCCATTGCAGAAATTAAACACTCACTACTATTCTGAAATTGAATCAAACAGGAAATAGAACTCTTGATTGTTTCTGCTTATTCAGAATTACAAAACATAGCTTGATGTATAGGATACATGTTGAAATTGTGCTTCTTGACTGCAGTGCTTCATTTGATACAGTGGATCACAAAATATTGTTGGATAAATTGGCTGGGACAACGGGGACCAGTCCTATATCAATAACTTTTTTGAGCTCAGGACTTCATACAGAGTTCCACAGGGTTCATTTTTTATTCCTGTTTTATTTAAACTCTGTATGCCTCTGCTTGGCCATTTTATTCACAAAAAAAATATTTCCTATCATAATTGTGTGTACGATCCTTAACTTTACATATGACTAGATGTCCCATAACATTCTCCAACTTAATATGGGCAAAACTGCTACTGCTGCATCCTGCTGTTTTTTTGTGTCACAAACATTTATGTATATATTTATGAGTTACTTAGAATAGTTAAAAAATTCCCCACCAACACGTCTAAAGCTCAGTAATGTCAAACAGTGATGTTCAAACATCCAAGTGAGCACTAAGCCAAACATGTTTCTGAGTGGAGGGGGACATGAAATCATGTCGAAGGATACCTTCTTTGCTCTTCTTTTTGCTTAGCATGGTTGTATAAAGAAAGTTTTGAGATAAAAACACATGAAAATCAGCCAATCATGTCTCAGAATTTCAAGATGGCCGATCCAACTGTAGGATTGACCTTTGCCACCCTTTAGACAAACTCCTCCATTGGTCTAAATCCCCCAATCATCAATTACACCTGTTCAGGAACACTTAAGTTTGAGATATTCTATTATGAATTTAATATGTTAATGACAACCCACAATGCAGTTGTTGCTAATCTGAGAGAAGCTTAGTGAATGCATGTCTGTCTGGACCTGAGACAGAAGTAACAGGAAACCAACAATGCTTCTACGACCCACTTGGGTAAAAATCAGAGGATGAGAGAAGAAGACAGGGAGAGCTCAGAGGAAGAGGGGATGGACAAAGAGCGTGAGAAACTGTGATGTCATTCCGCCTGCTGGGTCTCAAAATGAAAACAGAAAAAAAGGTTTGGTGGGAAAAAACTCCAAAGTGGTCCAACTGGAGACTGGACTGTTGGGTCACTGATGGTGAAGACCTCAAAAACATTATACAGGCATTGGTTGTTTAATAAATACATAATGTAATCATATATATGTAAGGTAAGAGGTCATTTTTGTTGAGACAACATTGGCAGTGAAGTGACTTATCTCTCTAATCCAAGGTAATATAAACACCAACCCACATGAGACATGTAGCTCTACTGATTAGTTATAGTGCAAACTGATGACATCATTCCAAAAGCATGTGGGTCAATGAAGAGCATGAATATTCACATTCATTAGCAGCAGGCTTTAGTTTGTGTTGCTGCTTCTTTTGTTGTTAGCTCTCAGAAACAGGATGGTCATGCTCCCCATCTCCTGACCTCTTGTGTCCTCTTGTGTTTGTGTACTAAAATGAGATGATCCACATGGGGAAGTTAGGTCACTGAAGCTCCAAAAGATACAGCATTCATCATAGATGCAGCTAACAGTGTAAAGCCCCCACAAGGGGCTCCTAGAAGCTGCTATGTTTACTATACCCCTCAATACTAAAGTGATGGATGGAATGAACTGTGGTAAAGCCTTTACTGTTGTTAAAGCCTTACCAGAAGTAGGGATGGTCATGCACTCATTAAAATTGTATGCCAAGAAATAGTTCCAGCATGTGACTCCTCCTAAAATCACACTGTCTGTTTGTGTACAGATTAAACTAAAGAGATAAAATGTGTCAATCAGTGAGCTTTAGAAGTGTTGCTTGGAGCTAAAAGAAAAACATCTATTTCTATTTCTAGCACATACCTCAACCAAAATAGAGTTGGTCATTTTCCTTGCTCTGATACGTTACTTGCTTGAAAACTATAAGCTTTCCCTCTAACTAGCTTCATGACCTGATAATAGTGTGTGCCGGCTGCTATCTGCATGTCTGCTCAGCTCTCTACCCCATTGGTTGTCTCAAAAATGTCCCATGGTGTACCTGAAATAGTTGAATGATACATCTGTCAAAATGTACCTTTAACTTAAAACAGGATGTTGGTCATATCTGTGGTTTGGGAGCGAACCAACCAAAATTAAGTTTTAAGTTTTAATTAAGTGTGGGTTTCAGTGAATTGTAGTTTCAAATGCTAGTTTAAAGCTCCTGACAGGCACCAATGCATGGGAGGTTTCATTCAGTCCACTCAGTTCCTAGTAACTAAATGCTCCACATTAGATTCAGTCTTATCGTGTCAGGTTGGGTCCCGTTGTATTGACTTGGGTCTTGGATGGAAACATCGCGCTGCTGCCAGTGTTTTGACCACATTTTGGATTGGGTCTAACTATCCTCAGGGCTGATTGGATCGGGTCTGACCCCTTGTGATCATGTCTCTTTTTGAAAACATGTCTGGCTCAGATAGGATTTTAACTAAGGTTTGTTTCAGATGAGGTCCAAAATGTTGGACCTTAAGATCAAAAAGTGGCTGATGCCATTCTTTTTGATGTGGCATGTGTTGATTCTGAGTGGTATGTCAGTGTTGGATTTGGTATTCTGCTGCCATTTTTCTAGCCTGTGGCACTTGTCACTCAAGTTCCAGTACAGGACACCAGGACAATAGAGTCACTGCCCATGCACTTTTTTGTCACGGTATCACCAATACTGGCATAAATATACGCACAAATGGATTTATTAACTATTCATTTTTGTTATTAATACGCTTCATCAGTTAACAAGATATAAAGCAAGCAGCATTTAATTGAGTGTTTCTATATTGCTTCCACGTCTGTTTACTTTATAGGTTTATAAGATGGAAAAAAACAACAACAAAGGAAAATTCAAAACAGCAGACCAAGCAATATCCCCGTGGATGGGGGAGGTATTATACTTTTATTATAATCGCATCAAAGTACAGTGTGCAGTTAACCAGTGAGTGTTAATGGATTTTACAAGTACATGTAGTGGAAGTTAACCCCCACACACCCAACACACACGCACACACACACTAGACCTGGTCGCAGCTGGGCGACTAGTCCGACAGGACTTTGACAGATGGTCCAATGGGACGCTGGAGAGAGAGGGAGGGAGGGAGGACACACGAGCTAAAGGGAAGGATGGATGGAGGATGGAGAGGAGGGGACAATGCTAATGGATGCAGAAATGTGTGTGTGCATGTGTGTGTGTAGGAGGGAGCTCATCTGTTCCTAAAAGAATGGAAGAATAAGAATAAGGGGTATAAACCTCACAGGAGGGAGAGGAGCCCATGCAGTCCTGCTGACACTGCATTTGCATTTATGTGGATGTTTAGACACGTGTGTGTACTCAGACACACCAACACACATAAACACTGCACATGCACTAGTGTAGTACTCCCTATATTTTACATTGGGTAATTTGATCTTGTACTTATTATTACTAAAATGAAGAACAATGATCAGCAACAATTGAACAAATCTAATTAACATGACATGAGCCTTCATTCATGATAAATAAGAGACGTATTGGATCATCTGGCTGCTTCCTCATTATGCACACAGCTTATGTTTAAATTATGTCACAAAAAGTGTCTGTACTACTCCGATTCTGATTGGTGCTTATCAGCATCAATATAACGAGACTTGAACACTTAAAATTCAAGCTATATTCAATATACAAGCAGAGGCCACGCCCCCAGCGGTTTTAGTCAAAAGTACTCCCGCTGTCACCACGCCCCTTCCTCTCGCTCTCTCGCGCAGGCTGCACCCTTCCGAAACCGCCCCGTGAAAGCCAGGTAAAAAGAAAAAGCCTTTTGGTCGACTTCCGGTTCTAACTATCAAAATAAAATTCAAATTAAGCGACACACAAAGGATTTTTTACAGTCTGCCCTAAAACAATACTCACAGCAGCCATATGTCCATTGAAGGAGTAAATGGTTGCTGTAGTCATTCCTCCTGTCCATACTGGCTGTGAAGAGATCCTTTTCTGGTGATATTTCAGTATAAGGGATGGGGGACAAATCCCACCTTGCTTTGAACAAAAATGCACCATACAAGTTCAGCTGAAATGAATATGAGGCTTCAGCAGTCTGATGTAGACAAATCAAGTGGGATTCAAATAAAGTTAGTCTTGTCAGTACCACATTCACACATATTGTTACTAACCCCCACTGCAGCTCAGCAAGGCCTCACTGTCTGTGAAAAATCCATACAAATACATTATATGTTTAACAATGGTATATTTAGTATCAAAACATACAAATGTTTTAGAAACATTTATTTAAATTCCTGATTATGGACTCACACAATAAAGTGTTTTATTTGCCAACATGAAGGTCTTGGTGCTCTTTCATATTGCATCTTAGTATAACTTAACAAGACTAAAAATGTGTCACTGTCCACAGTAATGTAAAGTAAACATGATTTAACGTGCAAAGTTGTGTATGCTCCTTTAATGGTACAGTTAACTATTTTTTCATCCGCTCTGCCTGAAAGCGGGTCATGTGCACAGCTGTAGCTAGTCGCACAGTTGTGGAATAGCGCGAACAGACATTCTTTATTTTGTTCTTATGAAGCGACACGTTTTGCACTTTTATTTTGAAGGAAATACACCGTCTTCCCGCAGGACTGTTGCGAAATGTGCTAGTTTGATGCAACTTCCTGAAAGATTGACAGCTTATTCTGCTCGCGTTCAGTAGTGGAAACGATAGCTCCCCTTGTGTGCGAGACGCAGTCACAACTCACATCGCCAACTGGGTTTTCTCGGATTTAATTTTGTACTTTTGAAGAAGTTTACAAGAAGGGCGCTCAGTTTGGAGATTACGAGAATCCACGGGGCATGAAAGTGGAGAGGACGCTTCAAACAAAGTAAAAGAGGAGGTAGACCTGGACGTTTGATGGCTGCTGGGGATGGAGCCCAGCTGCCGCCCACAGTAGCGGCCAGCCGGAGCGTGGAGAAGGCGCTCGAGGAGGCTGCCGCGAGCGGGGCTCTAAACTTGTCCAACCGAAAACTGAAGGAGTTTCCACGGAGCGCCAGGAACTACGACCTGTCCGACATTACACACGCAGGTCGGTTTGCTTTCCACGGTTTCCTTTAACTTACAAAGCAGTGCGAGCAAGCTAGCTGTTATCATGACAACCGCCTTTTGTTTTATCGCCACCTGCTTCTTTCTTCTAACGTGGACGGAACATCTTCCCTCAACTCCGACACGTTTCACACTACTTTTTCAAATAAGTGCACAGCTTTCGGCCCTGGTGACTGTCACTACTGTATACCCTGTAAATTGTGAATTAATACTTCTTTCAAATCCTCAGATGTACATGTTACTTGGGGTCATGTATACATACATGCTGTTCCATCAATATTAAATGTTAAACTGGCGTATAGCCACCGTTCGTCTCGTTCCACCAAACTGCAGTTCCAGTGAGCTCCAGCGGTGCCGTCAGCATGCAATGTGCACCAGAATTTCACCATTTCAAACATCTGAAAGGCCCCTGCTTGGGGGACTATATCAAAGTGGAGGCTTGTTGTGGGGGGTATTTACTAGTCTCTTTAAGCGAAGCAACATGAAGTTCCAGCTTTATTAGAGAAACTTAAAGTGTTTTTCTCTTAAAGTGGACTTGAAAGGAAAAAGAAAGACACCCAGCCGTCAGACATACCAGTTCCTCTTCCTCAACACATCCTCTTATAAGCAACTAAAGACTCACATCGCCAGTCGTCTTTATGTGCCTGCCTTTGAGTCGTCTTACTGAACGTTAGAGCTCCATTCGCTAGGTTTCGTGTTGTTCCATGTGTTACACTTTTGGTTTTAACAGTAGTTTTGGTAGTTCTTTCTGATTAGTGATGAGCATGTTGTGCTACAACATGGCAACCTTTTACCAACCGGCCTCCTGGCCTCTCTCTGAAAGTGTCATTGAGCTGAGTTGCACAGGGCACTGTAGAAAGGCTACTGATGCCAACAACAGAGTAGAACTTAACAGTAGGTGCGGATTAAAGGGAGCTACAGTGGCCTCGCCTTGTTGAGAAGAGGATTACCCCATCCAGGTTGCTGAAATCAATCTGGCTATGAGGCAACTTAAGGCAACACCCCTTGTCCTCCTGCTGCTTTCTGTGCTTTGGTAATTATGACCATCTGCTCATAACAAGCCAGGTCTGGGCCCTGTGGGATGTGGAGGCCTTGACCACAAACACACAGGCACCTGCCACAGGGGCAGCACAGCTAAAATGCCTGTGGAAGTGATGATATACTTGAATAGGATGTGTTTATCCAAGTACAGGTTCTTGGATACATGAATTATCCAGCTTGGCAAGTTGGTAAAGATCCAGCTGTGGTGCTTTATTTCCTTATCATGCGTATTAAGTCAGCCTGTGAAAATAGTTGTATAATGCCTTCTGTGACTTTGTCCAGTCTGACTAAACCTGCATTATTATGGGGAGTGGAGGATCCAGTGTCTTTTGGAGCTGGACCTGCAACTTGACACAGTTTGAGCAGAGACAGTGAAGGAGGCTGCATGAGAGGCGTTCAGTGGGTCTTTGAGGTGCCTTTGTTGGTGCTGTAGGGTCCTACGAGTGTCCAGAGGTGGTTGAGGTCATCTCCAGAAAAATAAGGAATGGGTCAGTCTTTTTGTAATTGATATGTTGGCTTTCATTGGTGATGTACTAATAAGTCAATAAATCAACAGCACATTTCTTTCATATGAATTCTTTGGATGAATGGGTTTTTGGCCTTTGCTTCACCTGCACAGGGCAAGGCAGCTGCTGCGATCACCGTTGTTCACTGGCTCATGGTGACTCAGTTGTTGTTCATCCAGCTCTAATTCAAGGGCCGTGCTGCTCTGTAGACCCAAGTGTAGACATTTAGTCTTGAATACATGTTTTTGCAGCACATAGGCTGTCATTGTGGTAATGTCTATTATTTGAGTGATGAGCCGCTCTTAGTTTCTCAGAGATACCTGGTAGTTATGCCTGCTCAGGCAGATATTATATCAGCTGTGAGATACAGCAAACCTGGCTGAGAGGCCCAGCCCCCCCGTGTGTGTGTAGGTGGCTGTGTGTGTGGTTGTGTTGGTGGTGACAGTCCTGGCTGATTCACCAACTGTACTTGTCAGGTATGGTCTTGCCATAGATCTAAACTAATCCTCTTATTAAGTGAAGGAGGGAAGTGTTGTTAGTCAGGGGGGAGGGCAAGAGCTTAAAGGAAACAAAGAGCATTACATCAAGCTCATACCTAATACACTTTCTAACTAACCTGAATTAACAAACAGGATAACGTTGAAATTATAACAGGGCAACAGACAATTAGCATTTACAGTGTTTTTCCTGAAACAATGGATGTGCAGTCTGAGAACATGGCAGCCGCTTTAATAAAGGTTTGATGAAGAGCTTCCCAAAGATTGAATTGTTTGATGAAGAGCTGAGAAAGGCTTGGAAGAGGTGCTGCACGACCACACCATTGCAAATAACAGAAACTGTGCTGCTGCATTTAAAAAAAACAATACAGAAGAATTCTACAATTGTTAATGTGTTGTGTTTATATTGGGTTCTGTAGCACGGTGCTCTCTGGTTGGAGTCTACGGCTGCAACTAATGATTATTTTCGTTTCATTTCTTGATTAAATGTTTGGGTGGTAAAATGGTGGAAAATGGCTGTTACATAGTGACATTTGTCTGAAAAACGGTGCTTGTTTGCTGAAAATGGTTCCTTAAAGTTAAAATAGCGCTTGGCTAATAAAGCACGGTGTGCTGAAGAAGCCTATCAACTCGTAGCAAAGTCAGCTGGTCATCTCGATCCTGTTGTTTTTTTTATGATTTTTGCCGTTTTCATCAATACCAGAAATACAACTGTAGCAAGTAACTCAATATCACTATCCTCATTCATATTTTCAGACGCTACACAAAAAGCCTGAAAAGCCAGCAGATAGAACAGAAGTACAGAAAGTCGTTGCTATGGAAACCGTACCCTGGCATGTCGCGTTGGTGTAAACTGCCAGGTTTCAGAACGTTGCAGACCGGCACATTGCAAAAAGTTTTAAATTTCAGCTCGTCTTGTTGTGAGTCTTTGGTCTGAACTGGGCTTATAGTCCACTCCAGATGTCCAGAAATAGTTAGGATAAACTAATCCCAAATGCTTTTTCTCCATTTATTGATATTTATGGATGGTGGAGGACTGCAGCACGTTTTCCTGTTTGCATTTGAACTAGTTGGTAAGGTGTTCTCGTCTTATCCAGAGTGAGCTGAGCTGTAGAGGGCTGCAGGATATTATGGAAGCGGAGTTGTTATAGAGAGACATGAATATGGTGGGTGAACTGGGGCCAGCAGTGTTTATGATAACATCAGCCCCCCTTCTTCCCCACTGGAGCAGCTTCCCTCAGGAAGGTCAGAGGTTCACACACACACACACTCACACACACACACACACACACACACACACACACACACACACACACACACACACACACACACACACAAAGAAGACGACTTGGCTAGCCTCCCCCAGAGTGTTTCCCGGTAGCTCAGAGCGGTTGAAGCAGGGAACAAAGCCCAGCCTTTGTATGTTGTGTGCACCTTGTGGACCCACAAGTCTGTGTGCTGTTGCAGAGTGAATATACACGGCTCACCCTTGAACAAATGCTTTTATAATTAGGTTGGACAAAGTATGGATTTTGAAATGATATTTGTGTTATCGGATTGAATTTCTAATCTTCAAATCTGATCACTTTCATGGAAAATTATGAATGTAGAAGGATGGGAAAGAGTTGTGGAATCACTAGTGTACTAAGATTTTGTTGTTGAGGACAGTACTACAAAAACGACAGAGGTGTGACAGAAGTCAATCTCTTCATGAAGTTGGTAATTGTTTCATGACCCTCATATTACTGCTGTTAATGTGCATGGAGGATTTTCCTTGTGTTTGCTTGTCCTGTAAGAAAGCTTTTGGATGAAGAAGCCATGTTCACTACTGAGGTGGAGGGGCATCGTTTGGTCTCAGGATACCACGTTGGATCTTTTACAGCGATGTAGGGCTGAAGCGCACTGATTAATCTGCCGATCGTTTTCTTTATTAATGGTCTATTCTAGGGATGGGACGATATGCTTATCTTCTGATTCGATACTTTAACAATACTTGCAGATTCTATATGTATTGTGTTAGATATAACCTTTCATTGTAATATTTGTTGTACGGCAAAAGGTTAAATCATACACTTGTAAAGTCTGTATATCACTATTTCCAAAAACGATGCACCTCATGCAAGTCAATCAGTCTGAGTTTTATTTCAGCAGCATCACTGCTATACTGTGTAGAAAAGTGGTGAATAAAATATTGAATTGAAAAGAATCATGATACTATACTATAAAACAGTTGAAAGGCCCATTACAATTTTCTAGAGCTAGTGATATCATCAAATGTATTTTTTCTCTCTGATAACAGAAGATAGTTGTATGATTGTTAGGGATACAAATACAGTGCAATATAACACATCATCTATTACAGTTGGGTTTAGTTACCTCAAAGGACGGACTTTGGCTGATATGAGGCATCCGTGTTTGTTTGCTTTTCAGGCACTTCCGTAATATTAAGCATCAAGTCTGATGTATGGAGCTTTCACAATAATCCCCAGGTTTCCAGTCGTAATCACAAGTTGGATGTTGACGTGAATGCGGAGTTGGAAACTGGTAATTAATCTAGATTTTAAGAGCTCTGTTTGCATGGGACTAGTATTACCCGGGGATCTCATGTGATATTTAATCTTCCATGTATAAAATGTCAGAAGACATTGAAAATGGCCTTTATGCTTTCCCAAAGCCCAACATGATGTATTCACCTTGCTTATTTTATCCATTCAATTGTTCAAAACCCAAAGCTGTTCAGCTATTCATCACTTTTCTTGCTTATGGTATATGTGGCAATGATAAATAAGAGCTAGCTACTGCTGATCAATCAGAACCAGATTTATTGCCGAGTAGGTTTACACATACAAGGAATTTGTTTTGGTGCGTGGGTGCATACAAGAGCATAGGTATATACAGAAAGAATTTAAATTAAACCACTAAATAGAACACTTACAATAAGAAGAGCTGTGCAGAGGTAGCAATGTAAATGTAAATACGATCTGGAGATTCAGTTAGAGAAAAAGCAGGTTCAAATCTGTTAAGAGATGCTGGACATGCATGGCAACATTAGTTAAGGCATATGCTTTAGATGAAGTGCATGTCAGATCATATAAAGACATCTGAAACCCACTTTCCGAGGGGGGGAGGCTGTGTCCCACAATTTTTGTGATTGTACAAATCATTACATCAAGACTACAAAGGTGCAAAAGACACAATCATTTAGACCAGGTATAAACCCTTTTCCTTCAGATGTGGATGGATGACATGTTGTACAGCCTATTTAGTTTGAAGCATACTGAGACCTTTAAGAACCTGGTAACTTAATGTCAGCCTAGAATATAAAGCCCAGTCCATTTCTGGTCTTTTTATTTATTTGTTCTGGGAATGTCAGCTGAAAAAACACATTGCTCTCCTTGAAAACACTGAAACCACAGAGCATTGTGAGTGAGTGATTTTCATTGCTTTTCCAGTTTTTGCCCTACCTAACACTAAGTGAGCAATGTAGAAAATAAAACCAGATTCTCCTCTTAGGAATAAACTAGATATTGAGTTCTTACTTCTTATCTTATTAAAATGCTCATGTAAGTTTGTTCCGTAGCAGAAGCAACGGAAATGTTGCTACATGGGCACAAAGTTAATAAACTGACCTCCTTTCTCATGAGAGACAGGAGCCTGTTGTTGAGAGCAGGAGGGGAGCTGGACCTCCAGCACACACACACACACACACACACACACACACACAGGGGCCCATTCTGAAAAGCCTTTCGTTTCTTCAAAAGGCCTGTGTGTGTTTGTTGTTGAGCACTTTTAAAATCACAATGGTAGCTCCTTTTATTGTTATTATCCAGGCTGTTTAAAACCCAGTGTCTGTAGTCAAATACTCTAAATTCCGGTTTCTTTTTGTCCGTTGCAGTTGAGGCAGAAATACGTAGAACAAGTCAAGCTGTTGCTAAGGACTGCTTCAGATGAGTCATGGATGGATTGCTGTGAAATGTGGTAGAGGTCTCCAGGGTCTCCAGGTTAGGTATCCTGATGATACAACTTTCATACAGCTATAAAGAGGGAAGCTCTACCAACTCAAACAAGTGGCCTGGTTTTAACTCTGTTGCTGAAAAGCTCTCTGGCTAAGCTGCTAGAAGATACAAAAGTACACTGTACTGTCGGTTAATGTTCGTGCTGAGCAAGCCCTGATTTCATGTGTGCGTGTGTGCGCAGTTTGAGCTCAGCATATGGCTGTAGCCTTCTCCGTCGTGTGTGTGTGTGTGTGTGTGTGTGTTATTTCCTCTGTGCTGCGGATGTGGGCTGCCTGTCTTCACTTCTGCTTTGTCTGTTGTCTTCTCGGAGTCCTCCCAGCTTAGCCTTTCTGATTGGCCCACACTTTCTGTCAGCCAGCAGGTTTCCATCCAAAATTTGTTTTAAATGTCTCAGAAAGAAAATGACAGATGGATCTTTTTCCTCAAAAAGAGATAATGGGGAAAGTGGAAGCAGTCTTTCATGAACTGATAATGGACAAGTTGTTGGTGTCAGCTAATAAATAGCATAGCTTGTGTAATTATAGAATGAAGGTCCTCTCTTGTAGCACAGAGCAGCGTGCACATCTTCAAGCATTCTTGCATTAACAGTGACCAGAAGTGAGTGATTTATTGGAGGGTGTGTGTGTGTGTGTGTGTGTGTGTGTGTGTGTGTGTGTGTGTGTGTGTGTGTGTGT